>JALCUS010000015.1:600000-846041 GCA_022963125.1 Ustilago nuda
TCCCCTCACGCCTCCTCCTATCAACACTATCCATTCCCCTTATCTCCCTCCTCTTTGTCGCATTCCGTCTCCTCTCCTCCTCTCGCAACGCCTCAGACTCTGTCGTGTCGACAAAAGCCTCCCTCCTCTCAGCATGTCACAACGCCGAATCAGTCGCTTCCCTCACCGCCTCGCTCCCGCACTTCCTCGCTACAACCGCGAACGTCCATTTATCCCAATCTATCACATCCAGCGTACATGGTGCAGCTCGCGTATTTTCCCTCTCCCTAACCGCCATCGAAAAAGTCTTGACTTATATTATCGATTCCTACCGGTCCCTATTCCTATGTTTTATGGAGCTCCTAGTCCGAGGCTCGCTCGCAGTGCTTATTGAAGCAGTCCAATTAATATCCCAAGCAATAACTGCTGCTGGGCAAGGCATACGTGCGGCTATACAAGAATCTGTTTCTGGAGCAAACACTCTCCTCTCTACAGCTATATCGGGGATAAATGATGTTGTAGGGGTGTTCGGACAACGCATTACCCCGCCCAATATTCCGGTTCCGAATTTGCAAGCGTTGACGAATATAACCCTGCCACATGAGATCGAGGATGGCTTGCTAAAGCTAAATGCAACACTTCCAACACTGGACGAGCTCAGGCAGAAGATGGATGCCATCATCCAAGGGCCGTTTGAACAGATGAAGTTGGAAGTGAACCAAACTTTGGGTGGGTGGACATTCAATGATAGCCTGCTCGAACCACCTCGGATGGAGAACATAACTTTTTGCGATCGGGTAAATATGGAGCCACTTGATGAGCTGGGCATGCAACTTGAAAGGGTTGCAAAGTGGGGACTAATTTTTATAGCTCTGGTTGCAATGCTGGTGGTGCTTGTTAGTGTTGGTTGGGAATGGTGGAGGTATAGAAGGGAGGTGAGAGCTGTGGAAAGGACCAAAGAGGTATATTTAGCAAGGTACGCAGGGGAAAAAGGCAAAGTGTTGGAAAAGGAGAATCTCACCCAGCTCTTAACTATTTCTCGACACCCTCTCATCTCTTCCTTCGCCCAAACCTTTTGTGGTAGGGTAGGGTTCAGGACGGCGAGAGCTCAAGATAGGATTTCGTGGTTGGTTTGTTTCCTAACTCATCCAGCGTCCCTCGCATGTCTCTTTACAGGATTATTAGGGTTGCTTTCGGTTTCGCTGCAATCTTTCCTTCTCCATCGAATGACAGCTAATTACGCCTCCGACATTGACACCTCCCTCACCCATCTCTCTTCCGACGTCATATCTCTCGTAAACTCCCACACCGCCAACGCATCCGCCACATTTTCCCGCTCAACAAATGCAATCATATCAGATATCGAAACCGAACTAAACACCCACGTCTTCGCCTGGGTAAACACCACAACCAACACCCTGAACACCACCCTTAACGATTTTCTAGATGGCATAACCGATGCACTCACCACAACTTTCGGCGGAACACCTTTTAATGCTCCACTACAGACTTTCGTGCAGTGTATATTAGGGCAAAAAGTTAGAGGGGTGGAAAAGGCGTTCACTTGGATTCAGGAGAACTCGCATGTGGAATTCGATAGAGTACCGGAGGACGTGCTGATGGTGGGAGCCGAGAGGGGTGAGGTGCTGTTGAGGCCGGTGAGAGAGGCGTTGGTTGGGGGAGCGGATGGAGAGGGGAAGGGGGTGGTAGGGAGGGCAATCGAGGGTTATGAGGAAAGGTTAAGGGACGAGAGAATCCTTTTTCTCGTTCTGATTGGGATTTGGTTAGCGATTCTACTGGTTGCTTTGTTGGTTGTGTTCTATGCAACACTTGTTGATTCGAGACTGGAAAAAGAGGTAAAAGAGGGAGGAGAGGGAGTGGGGGGCGAGGAAGTGGAAGAGAAGCTTCAAGACGATCTCACCGCTGCCCCTGGTGTACAGAGGTGGCCAAATTTCTTCCGCTTTCGCAAGGAGAAGGAGCCAACCTCAACCACACCACACCAACTTCGAGATCTGGTCCTACGCCCAAGTTCACCCACCCACTCCAACCGATCAAACCGCACACATGTTGCCAAAGAAAGCATCTCCTATCCATTCCAAGTTCATCATTTCCTTAAAACTTCCTCCCAAGCACGACAACCTACTCCACTAAGAACCATCACCACCATCCCTACCGCCAATCCAGACCGAAACTCAACCCTATCCACCTCCCACCCCGCCCAACCAGTATCGGAGGACCGCAGAAGCTCTCACAGCTCGTGGCTGTCTTTTCTTGCGACCCTCGCCACATCCGACAATGCAGCAACTGAGGAAAGTCGGAGGACGGCGGCAGAAGATCGATTTCAACGGCTGTTTGGATGCTCTCCTGCTGCTTCTCCTACAACCTCTCAATTTGCGCATCATATGTCAGCGCCGGTGGAGGTAAATAAGGAGAGGAGGTGTCGAGAGACGTTGGATTTGCTGCCAAAAGGAACGAATTGGATGGGTGGGAGGAGTCCGCTTCCCCATCCCTCCACCAGGGGCGATGAGGGTGGGGCCGATAGTAGCCGGTCTACTGAGATGCATCTCACTCGGTCAGGTCCAACTGGGGAAGAAAATGGAACGATGGCGAGGAGCGAAAGCTACTCATTTGCAGACACAACTGGGGCAACGAAGGTGGAGCAGCAACAGCAGCAACAACAGCAAAGGATACCTTCAACACATTCCATTCCTTTTTATGCTTGGTAGCACTCGATTACACACTCTTGACAGTGCTCGTATAAATACTGCCTGAAGGAGATGAGTGGCCGAGGGAACAAGGCGGTCACTCGTAGTGACAAGAACACGGCCAAAAAAATTTGAATTGTGGTGAGAGGTGAGCTAACATTTGGAGCAATTTTCAGCGCACAAACCGTCATCCCGAGCTTGAGTTGCCAAAGGTGTTGTTCTCCCACTTCGGTTCTTCTGATCACCACCAACCTGCTCGTCCTCCTTTCTTCAACCTGCATACCGGCTGTACATGCTATCTGCTCCGCGCACCCCCTTCCTTCCTTTGCTACGCCGACCCGCGATCTCTCTCTTCACCCTGTGGCACCCCTTCCTTAGAAGAACACTCACAACAATGTCCATCATTGACTCAGACCTCAAGTCTCTCTCTTCCGAAGTCAAGAAGCGATTCACAACCGCCATAACTGAGAGCGATGCATTCTTCTATCCTTCCCAAAAAATCACTCTTCAAGAATCTTCCAAAACCGGGATCTTGTGGCAGATTCGCACCGTACCCGCTCTCCTAAAGAAGCCAAAAGCTAGCGATTCGACGCCGCCCAAAGAGGAAGCGAAACAGAAAGGCGAAGCAGAACAGAACAGGCAAGATGTATTTGCACCACCTTACGTCCCGAACCTACACGTAAAGGATCTTGGTCAAGACCATGTAGTGTTGTTGAACAAATTCTGTATTGTCCCACAGCACTTTCTAATGGTCACACGCGAGTTTGCTTCTCAGGATTTACCCCCGGCGCCAGGAACGTTGGCTTTGGCGTACAGGATTGTAGCAGCCCACAAGGGGGGGGTATGGGAACGGAATTATTGGCGTTTTACAACTGTGGTGTTACGTCGGGTGCGAGTCAGCCTCATCGCCATTTGCAGTTCGTACAGTGTCCTCCGCTCGACACTACTACTGAAGAGGCGGAAGAAAGTGGAAGATTGACGAAGGAAGAACAAGAAAAGATCACCGAATACGAATACAAGATTCCAGTGGAAGTATTACTACATAGAATAGAGCGAGATGGAAAGGAACAAGACAGCGTCCACGCCCTTCCTTTGCCTTGGCAACACTTTGTCGTTCTCCTACAACCTCCAGCTGCAGCTAAGAAGGAGGAGGCTGACATGGAAAGGTATATCGGGAACAAGTTCATGGGTCTCCTAGACGCTCTATTCCGCGCGCGTATGTTCGCGCCGGAGGGGGAAAAGAAGGAGGGTAGACCAAGTTTCAACATCCTCATCACTAAACGCGCCATGCATCTAATCCCAAGAAGCAAAGAGGAATTCGAAGGACTACCAGGGAAGGAAGGCAGTGAGGGGAAAGTGGGCAATCTTTCGATCAACTCCCTAGCTTATGCTGGGTTTATGCTAACGAGGAGTATTGAAGAGCAAGAGGCGCTGAAGGGGGTTCAAGGAGGTGTGGAGGAGGTGCTGAGGTGTACTGGAGTGGGGCCGGTGAAAGATGTGACTCTGATGGGGGTTTTGCCGACGACGAACATGTGATAGCAAATCGGACTCGAGGGAGATCGTAGAGAGGATAGAAATAGAAAGCATTCAAGATGAAAGTGTTGAACGAGGTGATGCGATGCTTCCTGCCGCCCTGGTACGTTTAAAGGCTGCGAGTGTGAGTGTATGACGTGCACCTTCCGACTTTATCGAGGAAGCCTGAGCTGATACTGAGGCCACTTCGAAAGCAGAATCGCTTACAGGCTTGTTGAAGCGTTTAAACCAAACGGGAGAATACGAATCAATGCATCGGGATCAAACGCTAGCTGTATGGAATATGTTACAAGAGACGGAAAATCGAAAGGTCACACACCTCCTCGCACACCCTTATTGAAGGATGTGCGGCTGATGCTGTGCTGAAAGTCTGGCTAACGCCATCATCATCTGCGTTTCGCGGAGGGCTGTTTACTTGGTAGTCATAGGCAGAGCTTCATTGCTGACCTTACTTCCCACTTCATGTGCCTTATCCGCCACAGCAGCCTGAACAGGATGTTGTTTCCTGAAGTCCCAAACTCTATACAGCTGCGCCAATCCGGAACAACCAACGAAGAAGTTGACCGCAGCGAGAGAGTAGTTTACCGGGGTGATAACGAGAGAGTATCGAACCCAGATCATTCCGGTTGCTGCCAAAGCGACGTTTTGGGAGACAGAGATCTTGTCGGCTGGTCGAGAAAGGTCTTTCAATCCTGCTGCTACCAAGCACCACTTCATTAGGGGGGCCCAGAAGAACACTACCTCGCCAAAAGGGGGGAGAAGAGGGTTAGTAAGTAGGGTACTAGTAGTGCCGGAAGAAGAGACAGAGGGGGAAGCGGGAGGAAGGGAAGCTTACCAGTCTTGGGCCCAGCAGGGTGGTTCATAAATGATTGGAAGCGGGAGCTTGCTGCTGAAGCCATTTTGGATATATGTGCGGGGGCGGTTGATGATAAGAGTAATGAGTGTTCGAGTGTCTGGCGTTGGTGTTGCGCTTAGTCCTGAAGAGAATGAACGACAGACGAGGCGAGAGATAGGACGGTCGATAAAGAAGTGGTGGTGAGGTTGGGCTATGACAAGGTGTCAGAATTCTCGAGGCCAGAGCGACAGAGTCTGTGCCCCACCTTTGCTCGCTCCCAACTTTGGGTCGAGTCAAAGAATGGGATCGGGATCGGGATCGGGCGCATCACACCAAACACGCAAATCGAGATTCACCCTAGTCGCTCTTTGTCTCTCGAGAGTTTGCTTTAACATACATTGCAGGTTAATGCTCCCTGGAATAGCATTTCTAACCTTTGTTGGAGCAGAAATGCATACATGAGAGAGAGAGAGAGAGAGAGAGAGAGAGAGAGAAGCTTCATATATATCGGCGCAGAGTCGATCCTGTTGGCTGCCGACTTGGCCTGAATGCTTCAAAGCTTTGACGCTGTTCGCTCGCACGCACGAAAGGTGTTTCTCCTCGCTTTCACCACGTCTTGGTACACAAAAGAGTCGCCCGGTTGGGGCTCAATATTATTGTGTCTGTATTGTGCTTTGCGACGCCGGTGCAGGATTCGAAGCTCTGACACCCTGAATGATCTTGAGCTTGTGCGCGCGTGGAATAGCATCTCTCAAATAATCGAGATGTTTTGCATGCAACGCTGCTTGCTGCTGTGCACCTTGTCCGCTCCACAATCTTCTTTTGCTATCTGCTCCATATATTACGGTTTGATCTGGTAGCTCTTCAAACACTTGTTCCTCTCCCTGGTTCCCCTTCTTCTCCTCTTCTGCACCATTCTCTACCCCTTCTCCATCTGTGCTGAGCTTTCGTATTGACTCTGCCTCTTCCTCCTCATCATCATTGTCGAATAAACTCTGCAGTTGAGTATCGCTCACCGGCTTAGGTAGCACCATACACCCTGCACCCACTACACTGTACGACCCAACCTTGACATTCTGCGCCACCCTACTTCTCATCTCAAAAACATTGTACGACCCGACCGAAGCCGCTTCCACCCGACATCCTACTTCAAAGAGGTTATTGTCGCCGATCCTGATAGGCGTAGATTTGCGATTGACGATGATGGCAGTCTCTTCGATAATACAATTCGAGCCGATCGAGATGGGACCTTGAAGGGCCAGGATAGTTGCTTTGGGGTGGATGAGTGTGCCGCTCCCTACAGAAATTTCACCTCGAAGGTCTGCGTCTTGGGCGATGATGACACGGGTGCCTACTGTGAGATTGTCTCGTCTGCAGGAGAAGGAGGGGGAAGTTGATGCGAGAGTGGTGGTTGAGGAGGTGGAAAAGAAGGCATCGGAGGTGGAGGAGGAGGAGGGTGGTAGGCCGGCGGAGGAGTCAGTGGGTGTTTGTGGGATAAGACGGACGACGCCATCGAGAGGAGGACGAGAAGGAGGAGGCAGGTCAGAGAGCACTCCCTGACGTTGCAGAGCTCGAAGCAGAGACATGATCGCAACGGTTGTCCAGCATGTATCTGTCAAGTTTCAACAGGTGTGATGGTGTTGCTGCAGAGACGTCGAGATGATGTTGAAAAATATGAGACTTACAGAGGTGGCATGACAGGCGACCAGGTCCGTGCAGTGGCTGTTTCGCCCGCTCCTTTTGCGACTGTAAGCTGCGATCAGAGCAGGCCCTTGATACAGTCGCACGGCTCAGACACTATAGCGTGTTTTGTCGCTTTGTCGTGACGTTCGAGTTGGCGCAGGTGGGTGAAAGATAAAAGAAGTGTAGAGACCAACACAATGGTGAATGTATTTTTTGACGGGTGTTGTTATCCACTTGTTCGCAGCAGGAAGAAAAAAAGTTGAAGATGCGTCGGCATCACAACGGGAATGACGGGGTCCGCGGAGCACAAGCGAGACATCGGTGAGCAGAGCTGCAAGTCGACATGCATCAATATGCGTGTGGGACATATAGGTGTTTTTTCAACTACAATACTCAGAAGACAGCAACGCTCAGGAGGTGACAACACAGGGGTGATATGAAGAATAGTTCATTACGATCTAGTACGTGCTAAGGGTGACCATCAAGTATATATATGTTCACACTGCAACACCCATCAATAGAATTGTTAAGCATTTTCAAAAAGGGTTATACACCTGTGAAGTTGAGCTTGCTAGTAGCTCCAAGCAGTCGTGTTTTACCCGCGAGCTTCAACTAAAAATCGAGTGATTGTGGACTCAATCCTGGCCTAACATCCTTGAAATCCGCGCTCGGATTGGCTCGACTGCACTGTGCTGTTGAGAAGAATCTCATTTGGTCAGTCCCGCCGCTGCTGTGGTTGTGTAACAGAAAGACCGACTTCGCTCTCACTCGGCTCAAGCTTGTCCGCAACTCGACAAGACACTTTTCTTCTCAGCGCACGTACCTTGGACTCTGCTGGTTTAGCTACTGTCAATAGCCGACGTCGACGATCTTGGCCGCCCTTTCAACAAACACCTCGCATTCACCCCCCCCCCCCCCCACCCTCATCCGCTCCTTCACTTGCCACCTCCAAAGTCGCTGTCGTTGGCATGCTCCTCCGCCGCTCGGCTTGCAGACACTTAGCTTCTCTCTCCCAACAGCAGCAGCGAAGCATCTCCACCGTCCTCGCCGTCACACCGACGATCCGCTCCCTCTCCTCGGTTTGTCGTCCCACCACTCACTCTTCCCTACGAGCACTAACATTGACCACCCGTTCCGGCAGCCTTTCCCTCCGCTCACTTTTCACCGACGCAATGGCTGATCTCGCAACCACCCCCGGCGGTGCCAAGCTCATCGATGGTACCGCCCTCGCCAAAGAAGTGCGCGCTCGCGTCGCACAGCGAATCTCCGAGCTCAAGCAGCAACACTCTTCCTTCCAGCCTCACCTTTGCATCATGCAAGTCGGTTCCATGAACGCTTCTTCCACCTATATTCGCATGAAGAAGCTCGCTGCTGAAGAGTGTGGTATGCGATACACCCACGTTCAGCTGCCCGAGGGCACCCCCGAGGCTGAGATCATCAAGCGTGTCGGTGAGCTCAACGAGGATATCAGTGTGGATGGTATCCTTGTGCAGCTTCCTCTTGGTGATCACATCGACTCGGATGCTGAGCGACGTGTAACGGAGGCGATCAGCCCAGAGAAGGATGTTGATGGTTTCCACGCTCTTAACATCGGCCATCTCTCGTCGAAGGCTTGCAACCCTCTTTTCTTCCCTTGCACTCCTGCTGGATGCATCAAACTGCTCGAGAAGGCTGGCATTACCAACATGGCGGGTCTTCGTGCTGTTGTCATTGGTCGAAGTGACATTGTCGGTAACCCCGTCGCTTCTCTTCTTCGTAGCAGGGACTGCACTGTGACTCAGTGCCATAGCCTTACTGCCGATCTCCAGGCTCATCTTGCTCAGGCTGATATCGTCATTGCCGCTATGGGCAAGGCTCACTTCATTCAGGGCGAGTGGCTCAAGAAGGGCGCAGTTGTTATCGACGTCGGTACCAACTTCGTCGACGATGCTTCCAAGAAGTCGGGTTACCGTCTCGTCGGTGATGTCGACTTTCAAGCCGCTAGTAAGGTCGCTTCTGCCATCACTCCTGTTCCTGGCGGAGTTGGACCCATGACTGTGGCCATGCTCATGGAGAACGTTCTCATCAGTGCCGAACGCAGCCTTGCCGATGGCCGTGCCCTCGGTATCGGCCGTGGCGTTGTTCGTCCCAACCTCATCAAGCCCCTCGCCAAGGTTCCCTCCGATATCGAGGTCGCCCGTTCCCAGACACCCAAGCCGATCACCACCATTGCCCGCGAAATCGGTCTCATCTCCTCCGAGCTCGAACCCTACGGATTTGTCAAAGCCAAAGTCGATCTTTCCGTTCTCAAGCGTCTCGCTCATCGCAAGAACGGCAAATACATCGTGGTTGCCGGTATTACACCTACCCCCCTTGGCGAAGGTAAATCCACCACCACCATCGGTCTTGCACAGGCTCTTGGCGCTCATCTTGGCAAATCGGCTTTCGCTTGTGTTCGTCAACCCTCCCAAGGTCCTACTTTCGGTATCAAAGGTGGTGCTGCCGGTGGAGGTTACTCCCAAGTCATCCCTATGGAAGAATTCAACTTGCATCTTACTGGTGATAACCACGCTGTTCAGGCTGCAAACAATCTTCTCGCTGCCGCTATCGATACTAGGATGTTCCATGAGGCGACTCAGCAGGATGCTGCCTTGTTCGACCGTCTCTGTCCGAAGAAGAAGGGGGTTAGGACTTTCGCACCGATCATGTTCCGAAGGTTGAACAAGTTGGGCATTGAAAAGGCCAATCCTGATGATCTGACGGATGAAGAAAAGGCCAAGTTTGCAAGATTGGACATTGATCCGGAGACGGTTACGTGGAGACGTGTTACGGATACCAATGATCGTTACTTGCGTGATATTACGGTTGGTCAAGCTGCGACTGAAAAGGGTATTACTCGAAGGACCGGGTTTGATATCGCAGTCGCTTCGGAGTGCATGGCTGTTTTAGCGCTCAGTAGGGATCTGAAGGATATGCGAGAACGTCTTGGACGAATGGTGATTGGTACTTCGCGTGCTGGTGATCCAGTTACCGCTGACGATATTGGAGTCGGTGGTGCTTTGGCTATTTTGATGAAGGATGCGATTAAGCCGAATTTGATGCAGACGTTAGAGGGGACTCCCGTGTTTGTTCATGCGGGGCCATTTGCGAACATTGCTCATGGTAACTCGTCCATTCTTGCCGATGCTATTGCGTTGAAGCTGGCTGGTATTGAGGAGGGGGAGCCGGTGGAGAGGACGGGTTATGTGATTACGGAGGCTGGGTTTGGTGCGGATATTGGTATGGAGAAGTTCTGTAACATCAAGTGTCGTGAGTCGGGGCTTGTTCCGGATGCTGCGGTTATTGTGGCTACTGTTAGGGCGCTCAAGACTCATGGTGGTGGACCGGAGGTTACTCCAGGTAAGCCTCTCAGCGAGATTTACCTCGAAGAGAACTTGGATATTCTCGACAAAGGTTGTGTTAACCTTGCTAAACACATCAGCAACGCCAAGAAGTTCGGTTTGAAAGTTATCGTTGCGATCAACCAGTTCACCACCGACACGCCTGCCGAGCTCGAACTGGTCCGCAAGAAGGCACTGGAGGCAGGTGCTGACGATGCGGTCCCCGCCAACCACTGGGCTTTGGGCGGCGAAGGAGCCATCGACCTTGCCAAAGCTGTCATTGAACAACTTGAAGGAAAAGCTTCCCAATTTAACTTCCTCTACGAGCCCACGCTTCCCATCACACAAAAGATCGAAGCGATCGCAAGGGACATGTACGGTGCTGATGGGATCGAGCTTTCCGAACAAGCCGAAAAGCAGATCCAAACGATCGAGAAGAATGGTTTTGGTAATCTTTCGATTTGCATGGCTAAAACTCATCTCTCCCTTTCTGCCGATCCCAGTAAGAAGGGCGCTCCGACTGGATTCACTGTTCCCGTTAGGGAGGTTTATGCTTCGGTGGGAGCAGGATTGTTGGTGGTCATGTGCGGTGCTATGAGTAAGATGCCTGGTTTGAACACTAGACCTGGATACTATGATATGGACCTTACCGAGGACGGCAAGGTCATTGGTTTGTCCTAAGCCCCTACTGTGGGGCGAAGGTGGTCTTTCATTTCTCTATCGCAACTCGCTTTGGATTCAACTGCTTTTCCTCGTTGTTTCGTCCCCTGTCTCTGTAGATTCATATCGCATCCCAGGCGTCAACCGCCTCTAATATTACCAACCCCCCATTGATACGTTCCTTCGTATGGCGTGCCTGAGGAATGATTCAAGTGGATGTTCAGTAAAACACAACGCTAGCTGACTCTTTGAGCAACTCGTTGAGGCAAGAACTCAGGATCTGGCTCTTGAACAAGAGTTGAATGCAAGGGACACGGACAGACAGCAGGCAGTGGAGGTTTGGTTCAGTGCAAAATGATATCGTGGTCTGATAATTTTGGGTGTTGCACTCCTTCCCATTCAGGAAAGAAGCTCTGTGTGAGTGTAAAGGTACATGTGTATGGCAAGCAAGCTAACGAGTTTCATTTGCAAAAAGAAGATAACTCGCTAGCCAACGTTACCCTGATGCAGCAAGCTGAACAAATCTGTAAAAACCGCGAAAGACGCTGCATCACACCATCATATCCGCGGTGTATGCCTATCGGGAAGTGTTACAATAGATCGAGACGAGAAAAAGGGAGAGAAAGAGAATGCTACCAAGTCCATCGTTGTCCAAAATTAGGCAACGAGCTTGACAACACCGCCAGCCTCCTTGATCTTCTTCTCGGCGAGCGACGAGACCCAACGAGCCTTGACGATGCAGGGGAGAGCAGGGAGACGACCCTTGCCGAGAACCTTGCCGTAACCGGCAGCGAGGGTGTCAATGACGGGGACCTCGGAGGAAGAGGCGGTCAAACCCTTGCGCTGCTCAGCGGGGACAAGAGTCCAGAGCTTGTCAAGGTTGACAATGGGACGGTAGGAGGAGTTGCGGGTCAAGTGGAAGTGACGCATACCGACCTTACCGAAATAACCTGTTGGAGTGGAGGTGAGAGTGTAAAAGGCGAGGAGACGAGTTATCAATAAGGATGTTCGTACTGCGTATGCGATGCGTCAAAACAGCATTCTCTCAACGATGATCGTCCAGCACCCAGATTGAGCCAGCCAATTTCCAGCAGCAATAGTCCGGAAGCTGCACCTTCTTGGTTCTCTGCCCGAAACTCGTTCCAAGGTCGCCGTGAGCCACCTTCAACGTGTCCTGATTGTCTTCGCTACACTATCAAAGGTGAAAGCAAGCAACGAACGCATGATCTAGCTTGCGGCAGATCAACAATGCCACCTCCTAATCCTGCTTGCGATGTGTCATGGACTTTTGATCAAGATTCTGCCATGTCCTGCCCATGCGAACATGATGCTGCGTGACTCCGTCTAATCCGTTCGACAGCCAAACCGTTCAGTCTTTGATTTGCTTCTCCTTCCTATTATCTGACCGCCCTGACAGTATTCGATTCTTTTGTTGTGTCGCTGTATCGAGGGTGGACGGTCATCGAGTGAATACTGCATGCTTTCTAATGGCAGATACTAACCAGGGTGGTACTTGTCCATGTTGGTACGGTGGTGGTGCTGACCACCGGCGAGACCACGACCACCTGGATGCTTGCGGTGCTTTCCGACACGACCGTTACCGGCGGAAACGTGTCCACGGTGCTTTCGGGTCTTGGAGAGGTGGGTAGGCATCTTTTGGTGTGCAACGGAGTCAAGAGTCGGGATGTGCGAGAGGGATGGTAGAGTCGGGGTGATGCGATGCGATGTGAAGTGTGCGAATTGGCGATGGTAGAAGGACAAGGTCGAGAGTGCGGTGTGAGGTGATGCAGACGTCAGATTGGGTGCAGAGTAGAGTCAAGTCGAGTCGAGTTAGGTGCAGAGATTTTGCGTGCGATTCAATTCAAGGTTTCAATATAGGTGTAGCAAAAAGGATCGATGAAGTCAGTACAAGTCTCATCAAAGCCGCAAAGAAAAGAGCTCTACGACTGCAATGCTCGCCACCAGAGCATCATCATATCCATGATAGAAGTAACAACCTTTTGACTGCTGTGTCCAAGTGTAAAGTCCACCAAGTGCCGTCTGTCATTGCCATTGGGAGGATGCGATTGAAGGAATTCTGCGTGCGTGCGTCTTGTTTGCAAGTCGAGAGCATGTTGAATATGCTGATACTAACCTTGACGTATGTATGGGGGTTGGCCTTGATGGTAAGGCGGAAGAAGCGATAGCGACTAGCGATGTCGACCTCAATCTCGAATCGGCGCCAACACTCACCGGACTCGCACTCACACTGGCAGGCACTCTCCCAACTGACCTTCGCATCCGCAATCCGTCTTTGCCTGCTCACAACTCTCTCGAAGAATCGACGAACTGTTGCCTCTCGCTGAATCTCTCATATTGTGGAAATCAGTGCCACGATCATTGAATCTGGCTGAGGGAGGAATACAAATTTGTTATTCGTTGCTGCCGAAGAAAATAGAAAAATATTGAAAAAATAGAAAAAGACCTGAAGTAGACTCGGCCGATGTCCCAAACAGCTATAATGTTTGTATTCACGCTAGGACTGAGAATAGTAAGGCTGCAGAACAGTCACAATAGAGATTGGATTGCCGATTCGATAAGAGGCTCAATGGCTTGGATATAAGGACAGTGGGCACCAGGAGCCGTGAGGTCACACACAAGGCCGTGGGCTCCAGTTGGACGAACACAGCAAAGACTGGAAGAGAGGCATGGCATGCAATTTGAGGCAGCAGCGCCTGTATCTCGCTGGAGAAGCGCTGCGCTGAGGCTGAGTTGCGAGAGACTGGTTGGCAGCGATCAGCAAGCAGAGAGTGAGAGCGTTTCGAGGTTGTCGCCACTGCTGAACCGCCTGCATCCTCCTGCCTCTTCTCCTCCACCTACTCATCAACCCCTCAAGAAGGGTAAGTTATCGCCGGCAACACATGCTACACCGCCCGAAATTCAGCATCACTATATAAAGACAGAGACGCATTATCTCTCGATCTGATATCGGCTTCCCGCGCAGTCTATCGAGACATTAGCTCCAAAATCAGTAACTGCAACAGTCAACTGACTTTGGGTATCCCTTTCGACCTTTTGCAACCGACTCCCTTCATCTCTTTACAACCTTCATCGCCCCACCAACTTCAATCGACAACAGTATTCAAGATGGGACGACGACCTGCCCGCTGCTATCGCTACTGCAAGAACAAGCCCTTCCCCAAGTCGAGGTACAACCGTGGTGTCCCCGACTCCAAGGTATGTATAACACGCAGCATCAGAATTAGCAAACCAAACGATTCAGACGTGTCAGCTGTATCAGCAGCGCTGGATCCAAACACAGAACAAGCATGACATGGCATGGATGTGGACAATTGAAGTCAGAGAACAGATCGACAAGCAAAGCAGGGCAACAACGTTGCTGGTTGATACAAGTTGATGTTGATGAACAGGACATCAGATGGACCCAACATCAGCTGTCGGGAGCGGATAGGAGAGGTGCAGCCTTGAAGTTGGACACACAGCTTGATACGTACTCAGACAAGGAGCCGAAGAAAAGGAAGAGACATCACAGCACTGCATGGCATCGGTCGACATCAACAAAGCCCTGTCCGGTATACATGACGTATCAGCTGTAGATGATGTAAATGGTTTGGGTTTCACCCGGACTGGGTCTGTACGGTGGACAACCCGTAATCGATTTGACCAGGACATGACGAGGAGGGGAATCATCACGAATATGTGGTCCTTGACCTTGGTTTGGCGATCACGCTAACCGTCTGCTGGCACGCTGGATCTCACTGGTCCCTTCTGCTATTGCATCTCGACACCATTTCCGCGTGAACTCACCACTGACATTTTGCATTGACGCTCTGCTGCCATCGTTTCTCCTCTACAGATCCGCATTTATGATCTTGGCCGTAAGAAGGCTTCGGTCGATGACTTCCCCTTCTGCGCTCACCTTGTCTGCGATGAGCACCAGCAGATTACTTCAGAGGCTCTAGAGGCTGCCCGTATCTGTGCCAACAAGTACATCACCAAGACCTCGGGTAAGGACTCGTTCCACCTTCGTGTTCGTGTCCACCCCTTCCACGTTATCCGCATCAACAAGATGCTTTCGTGCGCTGGTGCTGATAGGCTCCAGACTGGTATGCGTGGTGCTTACGGCAAGCCCTACGGTACCGTTGCGCGTGTCAACATTGGCCAGATCCTGCTTTCCGTCCGTTCGCGTGACAGCAACAAGGCCGTCGTTCTCGAGGCTCTTCGTCGATCGCGATACAAGTTCGCTGGTCGTCAAAAGATCATCATCTCCAAGAAGTGGGGTTTCACCAACATGAACCGAGAGCAGTACGCCGAGGCCAAGCAGTCGAACCGTATCCTCAAGGACGGTTGCTACCTCCAGTACATCAACAACCACGGTTCGCTCGAGCAGAACCTCCGTCTCCAGGCCCGTGTTGCCGCTCAGAAGTAAATGGCCCTTTCTCGGCTGTTTGTCTTTAGTTCTGCATCCTTGGTCTCAGTGGTGTAGGCGCGATCCCGAGTTGCATTCACTAAGCAAGCAATCCATAACGTTGCTCAAGTGGAAACTCAGGCTTGTCCATTTGCGCCGATGCACTGTGTACTCTCATTAACCGTACCCCTCATGTTTGACCTCATAAAAAAACATCATGCTTTAGAGACGGATCTAAATCCATGCCTTGCTGTACCATCTATCGTCTTTGCTCTGTGTGCTGTTTGTCGCTTCGAATATTCTTTGAGATCAGTGTTGGTCACGTCTATGAGCGAGCTTGTCGAAGCGGTACCAGTATCAGCACAGATGGTCTCTTACACCACCGCAACAGCAGCCTGACCTGGTGTGACTTTGCTATGTATGCCTGCTTGACGTGCCTTCACTCGTTGTGGGTTGACGATGCTTGAGCGTGGAGAGAGATACTGCTTCAATGGTAGCGCTCATGTTATCTAGATAGCGTGATGCCGGGTCAGTGGAGCGACAGCCCTGATAGCCAGCGATGAGATACGGTCACGAATCGTATGCGCTGTAGCCGAGTTGCTATATGGATTTGCGTAGGATGTGAGATTGACGCTGGATCAGTATGCATGAAAATGCGCGTCAGAGTGACACTTTTGAGTAACTCAGTCACAGAGTCAGAGTTGAAGATGCGTCGGTATCTCAAGCAATATGCACGCATCACAGCCGAGACACCGAAGTGCAGGGAGCCCACATAAGCGAGGAGCACAATGAAGTAAGGAGTAGTCGTCATGGCGATGGTTCGGTGGCACCCGGTATTGTAGCAACACAGGGGTACAGATGAAGTGACACGTCTTGTTTCAGATGCCACTAGAGCGGTGAATGGAGTATATATACATGTGTTTGTCATTCAGGTTCACTCTAAGAATACTAAGCATTTTTCAAGAAGTAACACAACTGTATACGTGAGCTTGCTAGTGGCCCCGATCGGTTGCATTTTACTTGCAAATCTTCAATTGATTAAGAGTCTGAACACTACCATCTGAGCCAACTGGGACAACCAACAAGAACATGGTAGAAGACATCGAAACCCAGGTTAGTGCAAGCTCCAGGACCAAAGGGAGCAGAAAGGGCAAGGCCACCCAGGCACGAGTTGACAATGACACTGCAAATGAAAATGAGCAGGAGGCTATCAATAATGAAGCCGACGAAGATGCTGACTCTGACTCTGACTTCGATGACAGTGACAAGCGATATAGCTTTTGCACCCTAGCAAAGCTTCTTGAATCAGTGCCGAAACTTACGTCATGCAACTACCACAGTTGGAGTGCTCACGTAAAGTCCTTTCTCCAGTCTGTCCCACATGTGATGAAACACCTCGAGGGAACATATGACAAGAAGCACCCAAAATGGAGCCGTTCCCTTGATGATGCTTTAATCAATGCCCTGCGTGGAATGATCGACACTACCAGAGAACACAATGTAAATTACCTTGTTCTAGATGTAATCAAGGATTATCTTACTTTTAACCAAGTGTGGAGAAAGATCGAAAATGGCCTCACAAATGAAGCTACCAAGACATCCCACAGGTTTGCACTCATCTTGCAGCTAGGTGATATAAAGATGTTCCACTCGGATGCTAGAAAGCTAATTCAAGAGATCCAGTCAATACAGACTGAAAGTGGTCTCCTCAGCAAACCATTTGCTGACAACACATTGTTCTCGGCCCTGCAGAAATGCACAATCCGGCATCCGGTATACAAGGAGACGGTTGCCACTGTCCATCAAATCGATTTCAACACCCTCACCACCGCACTGAGCATCTGACAGACTGCTGTTGAGAGCGTCCCCATGCAAAAGATTGACCCCCGCCAAGCCAGTGCTCAGATCGCCGGCAACAACAACCAAAGCGAATGGACTGGAGGGACCGAAGCCAAAGCCGACAATACCCACATGAGCCCAAAGAATGAAGGAAGACCACGCCAAATCTGATGCTGGATCTGCAAGCGACTGGGACATGGCATTAGTCAATGCAACGCTTCAGTTACCATTCCAAAAGACTCCCCCTCGCCAAACCTAAATAGGAAGCGTGGTGCTCCCTCACCCTCTCAAAAGACCCTCTGAACACCAAGAAAACAACTCATTGGATCTTGGATTCGGGGGCAAGTTATCACATGGTAAACACCTATAGCATGCTCATCCACCTGAGAGCTTGCTGAAAGTGGATAATTACCACTGGAAGCAAGGTTTTGGAAGTGGCAGCTATAGGAGAAGCAAGCATATCAACAGATTATGGGGAAATCTCCCTTCAAAATGTACTATATGTGAAGCATCTTAATGTTAACCTTCTGTCAACGAATTCATTAACGGATGAAGGAGCACGAGTGACATTGGACACAACCAGCGGCCAGATCTTTTTAACAAACAGCATGACACTTAAAATTGCAAAGAATCGCAAGCGAGGACTTTTAGAGTTCTGAGGTGATACATGGCAAGAAGGTGCGATGGTCACATCAGCATCACTGTTTGAAGGTGTTGACGAGGATTTCGAGCATATTAAGAATGAACCGAAAGTTTCAAAGGAACAACTATGGCATGAGCGTCTCAGACACCCAGGAAGAGACAAAGCCAGGGCAATCACGAGAAAATTAAAGAATAAGCATACCATGCATTTGGATCCAAACACTGCTCTGACATGTGAGCAGTGCATACGATCCAAAAGCACAAGTGCCCAGATGGGGCAAGGTAGTGGCAAAAGAGCTGTGGGGCCCCTGGATCTCATTCACATCGACCTAATAATAGACTTGTCCCACATGACGGAGTATACATGCACTCTGGTGCTGATGGACAATCACAGCAAGTATGTGTATGCACAGCCATTGTTGCGAAAGAGTCATGCATTCATGCAACTCAAAAGGATTGTTTTGTTCCTGGAGACACAGACAGACCGGAAGCTAAAAGCAATCCGATCTGACCAAGGAACTGAATGGAAAAGCAACAATGCATTAGAATGGTCATTAGAAAAGGGCATAGAATGGCAAACCACCATGGGGTACAACAGCAAACAGAATGGACAGGTGGAGAGAATGAACAGGACCCTTGGTGAAAAGATGAGGACATTGCTAATGCAGAGAAGACTGCCGAAGAGGTTTTGGCCATATGCGATCAGAGCTGTGGTGTTCAAAATCAATCTCACTCCGAGTGTTGATAATGAATTCCCTTATCAAGCAATGTTTGGCAAGTTGCCAGAGCGAGCTTTGAGACTCCTACGAGTGTTTGGTTGTCTGGCATGGGTAAACATACCCAAAGTCAAACGGGACAACAAGAAACTAGACCAGCGAGCCATCACATCCATTTTCTTGGGATATAGTCTAGAGAGGAAGGGCTGGCTTTTCTACAGCCTGGACTACAGCCCAAACATCTTTTGGAGCAATTCAGCTAAATTCATGGAATCCAAATGCTGGTCAGACAGGATGGAGTGGTGACCGGTGGACACAAAGGCACCCCCAGAAATGATGACAGAGGAGGATTTCAAAGACCTAGGATACAACAAAGAAAACATATTCAATGAAGCACATAAAAAACCATTCCAAGAATACATAGATATGGAGACAAGTTCGGAAGAGGGATCAAGCGAAGGAATGGCAGAGATGGTGGAACCAGAATCAACCGCAGAAACCCAAATTGACAGCGAATTCTTGGGACTCATGGCAATGCAACCGGAATGGAGAAAGAACCTGGATCCAACCATACATGAAGCAATGAGTGGAGAGGATAGAAAACACTGGGAAGAAGCCATGTGAAAGGAGCTGGATGGTTTGGAAGCAATGGGCACGTGGGAGATTGCCGACCTCCCAAAGGGTGCAAACACCGTCAACACACGTTGGGTACTCAAGATCAAAACAGATGCAAGCCTCGTGCCAACAGAGTTCAAAGCCTGGCTCATGGCATGAGGTTTCACCCAATGCGAAGGGGTCAACTACACAGAGGTTTTCACACCAGTGGCACCCATCCAATCCATCAGAGGGGTGATCGCCATCACAGCAATACAGGATTGGGAAATAGACTCTATTGACATAAAACAAGTGTATTTAAACTCCACCATACATCATGATGTATACCTCAAGCCCCCAGTAGGAATCAAAGTACCACCCAGAAAGGCCTTGAAGGTAGTGAAAGGTCTGTACGGTCTGAAACAATCAGGCCGAGAATGGAATATTGAGTTAGACTCACACCTCCAGACGATCAGGTTTCATTGCATGCCTAGTGCACCATGTTTATACTCAAGAGGGACAGGCGACAAGATTACGATCATCACAGCGTACATGGATGACATGCTAATAACGTCACCCAGTCGTGACAAAGTAGATCACACCAAGCAGGAAATCATGGAAAAATGGGAAACACAAGACAATGGAAGGATCAAAGAATTCCTGGGTGTAAAGGTCACACATGATAGAAAACAGAGGAGGATATCTCTGGACCTGACAGCATACATCGAAGCAATGGTGAACAAATGGCTGAGAGAAGCAAGTGAAAAGTCTTGGATACCCATGTTGTGCATGGCAAACATTGCTGGAGGCGAGAGATGTAAACCTCAACAAGCAAAGGAATATCAAGAGCTGGTCGGTCAGCTGTTATGGGTATCAAACATGGCCCAACCAGACATCACCTTTGCTGTTGGCATATTAGCGCAATATATGTCGACCCCGATCGACAGTGCATGGAAGGCAGCAATCCACATGGTAAAGTACCTGAACCAGACAAGTGGGTGCTGTCAGGGGTCTCGCGCCTGAAACCCAGGTCGGTCTGTCGAGATACTCGGTGACTATCAAACTGCGCGACAGCTATTGTCTCGGTGAGCTATGTCACTCGGTGACTATCAGATTGTGCAGTGGCGACGGGTGGTGTTTGTTGTATATACTAGCGTAGGTTTCGGCTGACCTCTGTGGACACTCCGTTCAGGGGTAGCTCGGCACAATCAATGTCGATACTAAGGTTATGATGACACCAAGGTCTGGTGTGAGTGTTGATGGTGATGAGGTTGTTGGTGTTGGTGATTGGATTGGTGGCGTCAACACAAGTGTCCAGTGTGACGACTGATGCTTGAGGTGATCCCCAGACCACAGTGGACTACTGCCTTCGGTTCTATCTTAATCCGGACCGCTGGTTTGCTATGAACTGCCTTCAGATGTCAGTGAGTGGTGATACAACACACGCACTACAATGAGGAGCAACCTTGATGGATTGCTACTATGCTGACTGGAACTAATGTATACTTATGCTGAAGTGATAACTAGTTATGGTGTGTAGAGTGGATGGGGATCCACTCGACCACTGATGATGAGAGGGTGTGCTTATATACACTCCTTGTAGTGTCGCCTGTGATGCTACTCTGGTCCTCTCTCTGCAGAGAGTACCCTCTTCATTGAGTACTGTACAAGAGGTACCTCCAGTACCCTCCTGTCCTCCTCGAGCTATGTGTTGACTCCTTCGACACTGCTCCTTCTCCTTCGACACTGCTTGTCAGTCTCCTATGACTCCTATCTCTTGAGCCCCTGAGTGGTGACCGTCTGCATGCTCCTTGAGCTTGGTCCTCCTTTGCCTGTAAGTCCGTAGGAGTCCATGGTCTCCATGGAGGCTGCACTACGACCATGCTCATCACTGGTATCGACTAGATCCCCGATACCTGTGCTCCTTCCATATGAACCAGTGACCCTCCTGCTTCCTGAGCAATCCGGCCCATGACAGGTACCAATTACATCTAGGAGGGTCGACGAACAAGCACTCGGATGCACCGGTAACGACATATACCGATGGAAACTGGGCATCCAACCCCACAAATGGACGAAGGAGTACTTCAGGGTCGATAACATACATATATGGATGCCCAGTAAGCTGGAGGTCTCATGTTCAAAAGTGTGTGGCATTGTCAGCAGTTGAAGCCAAGTTCGTTGCCGCTTCCAAAGCAGTGAGAGAAGCACTGTTCTTCTCATATCTGCTCCGGGATTTGGAGATCATGGTCATTCGGCCCATACTATACACAGATAGTCAGGGGTGCATACAGGTGAGTAAAGACCCGGCCAAACACTGGAAGCTAAAACACATTGACACATGGTATCATTTCATCTGCGACCACGTGCAAGGAAGTGACGTGGAGATCAAATATACAGGAACAGCAAACAATGTCACAGATGTCTTGACAAAGCCTCTGCAGGGCCTCAACACTTCACGATTGGCCAGGATGATAGGCTTGGAGATCCCGTCGAAGGGGGGAGTTGAAGATGTGTCGGTATCTCAAGCAATATGCACACATCACAGCCAAGACACCGAAGTGCAGGGAGCCCACATAAGCGAGGAGCACAATGAAGTAAGGAGTAGTCGTCATGGCGATGGTTCAGTGGCACCCGGTATTGTAGCAACACAGGGGTACAGATGAAGTGACACGTCTTGTTTCAGATGCCACTAGAGCGGTGAATGGAGTATATATACATGTGTTTGTCATTCAGGTTCACTCTAAGAATACTAAGCATTTTTCAAGAAGTAACACAACTGTATACGTGAGCTTGCTAGTGGCCCCGATCGGTTGCATTTTACTTGCAAATCTTCAATTGTCAGTCATCAACCGTTGGCTAGCTGAGCGCAACAGCAGCAGCTGCTCACGTATCTTTCAAGCGTCTTTCAAGCGTGACTGACTGTCGGATTTCATGATTTCGATGAGGTCCTCGATAGCTTAACTCCACTTGACTTGCTGCGCCCAGCCGATCTCCTTTCACCTTCAATCACACTCTCTCACTCTCACTCTCTCTCTCACACACATACACCCTCTCTCACTCGTCCACGAATCCTGCATTCAACCCACCTTCACCCGCTCTCCTGGCTTCGACTCTGCTCTTGACTCAGCACTTTCATCATCCTCTCAGCATTTTGGGCATTCGAATCCACGTCGCACTTCTCACCTTATCGCCACATCGCATATAGCTGCCTGCATCGATCCATAACAATCCTGCAACTAGCATTGCATACTTCTTACAAAAGTCATCATCGCATACTGCAGCAGTAAGCACAGGTCGGATCTTACCGCATATTGTATCGCATTAACGAGCTTCGTCCTCCAGCAAGTCATCGCTTTATCACAGCCTAGCATAGCTCTCGCAATAGTCTCGATCATCTAGACGGCACTCAGCAAGTTCAGCATCGCATCCCATCAATCCCCCATTCTCGCGCTTCTGATATTGGAGCTGCAGTCATCGCCTTTAGCGACGACGATCTGGCTCAAGCGCGCCTTTCGAAACAGCTATACGAAGGAGAAACGGTCTACATCCCCTCGCGACGAAGCGTTCAACTCAGGGCTCTACCCAGGTCTCGTTCAGGCCGTCTCACTAGCCTTCCTACGCCCACTTCATAGCGTCCAACGACGCAAACAACGCATACACTATGTCGGATCTCAGCGACGAGTACCTCCTCGACGACGATGTCGAGGATACCATGGACGAGGACTCGACATACGGCGACTTTGCTGGCGACTCGGATGAGGAAGAGCAAGATGAGGAGCTTGGCTTCGGCGTAGCCGATGACGCTTTCGCCGGCGCCGATCCAGCAGCCGATCGGGCAAAGAGCTACGAGGTCGAGTACAAGTCCCATACGGTCGGCTCGATCGAAGAAGCACAGCAGAAAGAAGTCGAGCACGTCGCCAGCATGTTCATGATCAAAGACACCGACGCCGCTATCCTGTTACGTCACTTTGGCTGGAACAAGGAGCGCCTCATCGAACGATACATGGACTCACCGGACAAGGTCAAACTCGAAGCTGGCGTGCTCGAGGATCCATCGCGACCCAAGCTCCATATGCTGCCCGGTTTCACCTGCCAAGTGTGCTTCACAAGTTCGGGCGATGAGCCGAGTGGCAAGATGGAGACGCTGGCGCTTGCATGTGGCCACCGCTTTTGCCGCGACTGCTATGGGCAATACTTGGGGCAGAAGATCCGAGAAGAGGGCGAGTCGAGGCGTGTCCAGTGTATGCGCGAGAAGTGCAACCTGGTTGTGGACGAGCGCACTGTCGGACTGGTTGTCAGGCCAGAGGTGTTTGAACGCTACAAGATCTTGCTCAACCGCACCTATGTCGACGACAGCGCCATCCTTCGCTGGTGTCCCGCGCCCAACTGCGAGCTTGCAGTTGAATGCCACGTCTCGAACAAATCGCTCAACAAGATTGTTCCTTCGGTAGCATGCGATTGCGGCCATGCTTTCTGTTTTGGCTGCGGCAATGCAGCTCACGCTCCCACCATCTGTCCCGTCGCCAAGCTTTGGCTCAAAAAGTGCGAAGACGATAGCGAAACAGCCAACTGGATCTCTGCCAACACGAAAGAGTGTCCCAAATGCACGTCGACCATCGAAAAGAACGGTGGATGCAACCACATGACTTGCCGCAAGTGCAAGTACGAATGGTGCTGGATCTGTGCCGGACCCTGGTCGGAACACGGAAACTCGTGGTACAACTGCAACCGATACGATGAGAAGAGTGGCTCCGAAGCACGCGATTCGCAGGCCAAGTCAAGGGCTCAGCTCGAACGATACCTGCACTACTTCAACCGATATGCCAACCACGAACAGTCGGCCAAGTTGGACCGTGATCTGTACGGGAGGACGGAGAAAAAGATGGAAGAGATGCAAATTTCCACTGGGTTGACGTGGATCGAGGTGCAGTTTCTGAAGAAGGCGGTGGATACGTTGACCGAGTGTCGTATGACGCTCAAATGGACGTATTGCATGGCGTATTACTTGGCGAGGGACAATATGACTGAGTTGTTTGAAGACAATCAGCGTGATTTGGAGAAAGCGGTGGAGGATCTCTCAGAGCAGCTGGAGAAGCCGGTGGAGCCAAAGACAATTCCGGAGTTGCGCCAAAAGGTGACAGATCTGACGGTGTATGTGCAGAAGCGTCGTCAAATTCTGCTGTCAGATACGGCAGAAGGGTTCCAGGAGGATCGATGGCAGTGGAATGTTTCCTTCTGAAGTCGAACTCGACCTACTTCGATTTCCGGTCTCTTCTTGTCGCCGTCCTCGCTTTGATTGCCAGCTTTCTCTCCAGTATACCGCGGCGATCCTTTCTTCTCGGCTTGCTCATATCATTGTTCCATGTACCATTCAAAGCATTTTTTTTTTCTCGCAGCAACCGCATTCTCATCATCAGCAATCTCAATCTCATTGTTTTCGCATCACTGCTTACCCGTGCTTTTCAGCAACGTGTGTGGCGTCTCTACCCTTACGGACACATGGACACATGCAATGAGACCTTGCGACCTTGCTTTTGAACCAAGACGTGCTTGTTCCAATTGAGCTGGTGGACAAGTGGGCTGCTTTGCGTCATTTGAGCTCTTTTCATCGTGAATGATGCGATGACGATCGGGATGCCCGATGTTCCGGATTTGATGGTTTGAGTGGAAGAGAAGAACGGCGGCGCATTATTCGACACATGGCTTACCCGGCCAAGCTGAGGAAAAAATTTCCGAAAACTTTTACCAAACGAGCAGGGAGATCTAAATTCAGCATTCTTTCCACTGATGGACTTTGCTCGCCATCACTTGTCCCCACGTTTGCTTGTCTTCTGGAGATGATCTGGTCAGACCAAAGGAGCTTATTTGATGATCCTCCAAGCGGATCTTGCAAATACGGGCATGAAAAGTAGCAAGGACATCATCAATGGAGAGAGGAAGGGTCAAGGGCGAGCAAGGAGAAAATTCTCCGATCCGGGAAATAAACCAAGGCAAAAAAAATTCGCAAAGAGAGGCGAGAAAGCCATCTCCTAATTTCTCTAGCACGACGATCGAGCTTCAGTATCAAGTCACCTCGCAAGTCGAATGTCAATGCTGCATTGCAACCCAGCTGAGGAGGCATGATTCGGTAAAGAACCGGACAACCGGAGGGGGAGAAAGATGCATCGAGAAATCTTCTTTTCTGGACCGTGCAAACCTTTTTTTGTGATATTGTGTTTCGATTGGATCGAAATGTCGTGATTCCCTTCCCTACGTTTTGCGCCATTTGCCTCCCACCAGGATTGGACCAATCATCAATGCATCCTAATTCTTCTTTTAAGTAGGTGGGATTCATGCTGGATATGGCGCCATGGTGTTGATGGATTGCCGGTTGAATCCAAATCCGAATCATGTTGCCATGTGGATAGTCTTAGGTGTGATTGTGCGACTCTTCCTCCCCCAGGTTCGAGGAAAGATTGATTGGGTGAGGGCCACTTGAATAAAACTAGCCCTTCCCTTCACATCCCCATCCTTCCTCCTCTCCACATCATTACCCCCTCCTTTCGTCAACTCTCCAAGGATCTGCCACCCCCAGTGTCAGGAGGAGAGCTTCTCATAATGTCGTCTGCCAAACAGTCATTTGACAACGACGCAATCGCTAGCGTTCCCAAGTCCTACCCCTCCACCGCCGCCGCCACACCTTGCAACGAAGGCGATGCATCCAAAACAGCCTCTCTTGCCGGTGGCGAGCAAGCTAAATCGACCTGCAATCCTTCCCCCTTCGACATTCCCGCTGGTCAATCCGGCGTCGGTGCTGTCTCTCGTAAGCTTAGCTCGCGCCACATCCAAATGATTGGTATCGGTGGAGGTATCGGCACTGGCTTGTTCGTCGGATCCGGTATCGCCCTCGCCAACGCTGGTCCCGTCGGTGTTCTCCTTGCCTACATCATCACTGGTATGATGATTTTCGGTGTTATGGAAGGTCTCGCAGAGATGTCCTCTTACCTCCCCGTCTCAGGTTCATTCATGCACTTTGCTTCCCGATTCGTCGACCCTTCGCTTGGAATGGCTCTCGGATGGAACTACTGGTGGTGCTACGCTATTGGTTGGGCTTCCGAGCTTAGTGCCGCTTCAGCCGTCATTGGCTACTGGAACGCAGACATCAACATTGCCGCATGGATCAGTATCATGATGGTTGCCGGTGCAGTACTTAACTTTGCTGGAGTCAACATCTATGGTGAATCAGAAGTAGTCACGTCAACGATTAAGCTGATGGCATTTGTAGCGTTGATCATTTTCGGTCTGGTGATCGATTTGGGTGGAGGTCCGACGAAGGATAGGTTGGGATTCAGGTACTGGAAGGATCCGGGTGCGTTCAACCAGTATAATGCTATCCTGGGTAGTGAAGGTCGCTTCCTTGGTTTCTTCTCGGCTTTGATCCAAGCGGCTTTCACCTACATTGGGACGGAGGTCTGCGTCTTGACCGCAGCCGAGGCAAAAAGCCCTTCTACTCAGATCCCTAAAGCGGCTGGACGAGTACTCTATCGCATCCTGTTTTTCTACATCCTCGGCATCGCAATTATAGGCCTCGTTGTCCCCTTCAACGATCCCGGACTTCAGAACGAGGGCAGTTACACTGGAGCCTCTCCGTGGGTAATAGCGATGCAAAAGGCTGGTATCCACACCTTACCCTCTATCTTTAATGCCGTCGTGCTGATTTCGGCCTTCTCGGCAGGATCATCCTACATTTACGTGGCCTCGAGAACTCTGTACGCGATGTCCCTGGACCGCCAGAGCCCTGCTATCTTCAGCAAGGTTGACAGGAGGGGAGTACCATATGTCGCGGTTTTATTTTCTTGGCTGCTGGGCGCCCTCGCATTCCTTGGAGTCAGCAAAGGGGGTGGAACGGTCTTTTCCTGGCTGTCCGCATTGTCAGCAGTAGCAGGACTGTTTGCTTGGGGCACAAGCTGCGTTGCATATCTCCGTTTTCGGAAGGCATGTGTTCTGCAAGGATACGATCGCAATGCCCTCCCATATCGAGCGAGGTTACAGCCGTATGCAAGTTGGTTTAGTATAATCATGTGCGGCTTAGTCATCATATTCTCAGGATGGTCGACGTTCCTGCACTTCACAGCAAGCGGATTCTTGACAAGCTACATCGGCATACCCGCCTTTTTTGTACCATGGCTGGGCTGGAAACTATGGCACAAGACGAAAGTGGTCAAGTTGTCAGAGGTCGATTTGGATTCGGGCAGGTTGGATCCAAAAGATGAGGTGCAGGAAAAGGTTCCGACTACTCAGTGGGGCAAGTTCGTCGCTTGGTTGTTCTAAGCCCCCTAACCTCCGCTCTCGATAAGAGGGGAGGGATGCTAAAACTTCTGCTGCGCCCAGCGCAAACATTCAAAGCAACTCATGAAGTTTCACTCTCTTCCTATAGTCATCGTCACGCATTCGCATAAAAGGATTAGTTCAACATCCCCCCCCCCCCCCGGTCACCTAGTTTTCTTGTTGTTCTCTTGGTTAGCATTGTTTCTTTGCACATTTGATACCTCGACTGGTCCAACCCAGTGATTTCCCCTCCCATCCCCCCCCTTTCTAGCATGTATTGGTATACTTCCTTGACACAAAAGTAATCCTGTTGCACGGACGGAAATGACCCATCTCATATGATTTTGAATCGGCTTGCTGAGCCGGTGCACCTAAGCCACCGCTGCGAAGGGTGAGGCTGGCTTCGTCGAGTTGAAACGTCAAGAGATCGATCGGCGTTGCGAGTGTGCATGAGTCCTACAGTGTCCTCACCCCGAGCTTGTTGGTATTGCATGCCTACTCGCAGGTCTGTTTCTTTCCCCCGGTAGCACATACTGCGAGCACTTCAAGTTGCTGTAGCGAACTCGCCAGGCTGGCCGTCAGTGATGACTTCCAAGGCAATCGGGCGGTGGCCGTGCTGCGAAAAGCCAGATGGAATGTGTAGGCGGTGCAAAGACGACGTCGATGGTTTCCACAGAGGTGGCATCGTCACGTTGAGACGTTCCAGGTCGAGGTTCTCCTGCATGATGACCATGATTGCCTGTTCAGGCAAATTCTGCTCGGTGAAGCCGTTGGCGAGGAGCAAAGTGCGGGCGTTGGCGATCATGCTGTTGCGCAGAGGCTCCTTGCAGGTAACCAAAGCGAGGATGCCGGCAAGGTTCTGGGCCATCTGATGAGCCGAGGCTTGCATTTTCTCTTCGTCTCCTTCCATTGCAAAGTCCTTGGTAATCAGTTCACGGGACGAGATGGAAGCAATCATGACAGATCACTTGACGGCAGGCATGATGATCTTGTGGATAGTGCAGTCAATGGCAACTGAGGAGCCATGTGTCAGCGGTCGCGTGCCTGGAACCCGAAATCTACTGGCTTGATTGATTTCAACCAGTTTCAGTGAGCACTCATGAGTATGCACCTGTCGGCCACTTTCACTGAGACTGCTTGAAGGGTTGTTTGTTTGACAAGTTTTGGCTAACCACTGTGAACACTCAGTTCAGTGGTAGCATGGCACAGTCAGCTCCTGCTTGCTGCAGAACACTTAGTATATGTGATGATAATCGTTGACTCAACATGAGTGTTCAAGGTGTTGACAATCAGATGGTGAATTGGTGAAGAAAGCCTGGACCGCAGTATGAGTACTGCCTTCAGTGAGATAGATATCTGGACTGCAGTAACTACTGCCTACAGTCGACATCAGTGAGGGGTGATACAACACACCTGCTTGGATTAGTAGCAACAGCCTGTGATTGCACTATGTGACAGAACAACTAAGTATATGTTAGTAGAGTATAGTTTAGTTAAGAATAGAGTGGATTCCAGATCCACTTGTTCACTATGATGGAGGGGCATATATATATCTTGGTGCCATGGTGTCGACTTCGCCACGGCCTTCCTCTTTGCAGGGGTGTGGCCTCTCCATCCACCCTTGTCTACCTGTCTCCTACTCCATCCCTTGTCCTTCTTGCTCCTTATCATAGGACCGGATGCACAGGAAGATCTAGATTCATCTGAAGAGTGGCGCAGGAATCATGAAATCGGGCCAAACGAGAGTCTACAGCGGAGTTCACTGAGATTGGTAGTAGGGAAGGTTTATGACAGGTCTCCACCAAATCGGTAGTAGAGATGGGTTACAACAGGTCCCAGCCGAATCGGTAGTAGAGATGGGTTATGGCAGGTCTCAGCCAAATCAGCACAAGTGGGACTTTATGGCAACACCTGCTGGAGCCAGTAGCATCGTAATCACATGGCAGATCTCACAGAAGATCGGTAGGATGACGACAGTAATATGGATCACACAACAAAGAATAGTGGCAAGGACATCTGAGGTTGCCACTGGATGAGGTAGGGGCCCTACACGACAATGAAGTCAGTGTAAGGAGATGAGTGCCAGAGTCAGGAGGTAGATGAAAGAGGGGGGGTGCACTGCCACTAGGATGACGTGGGGCAACCCCAATCAACGATGAGATGGCGCTGGCTCTCCTCGACCCAGGCGCAGGAGAAGCAGGGGCCGGCAAGGAGGAGATGCCTTGATAGAGACCTCTACCACAGTGCTCGACAAAGAGGGTACTCTCTGGAGAGAGAGTCGGAGCAGAGTTGCAGGCGACACTGAAAAGATGTATATAACCATACCTTCTCATCCTAAGTGGTCAAGTGGATCCCCATCCACTCTACACCATATATTACTAGCTATAACTTCACATAAGTATACTTAGTATTCAGTCAGCAAAGTTGTAATCACAGTAGATTGCTTCCATTGTAGCACATGTGTTGTATCACTGTTCACTGACGTCTGAAGGCAATTCATAGTAACCAGCAGTCCAGATAACGATTAGAACCGAAGGCAGTCATCCACTGTGGCCGGGGATCACCTCAAGCACTCAGTTGACACACTGGACACTCGTGTCGGCACCACCAACCTGTCAGGGGTCGCGCGCCTGAAACCTGAAATCTGTAGTAGTACTGATACTACTACTGATTCTGCCGAGTTATGCAACAGCACTAATGGTATTGTGATTCTTAGTGAAATATGTGACAGAGTCATCTCTGTCACTTTTCTCGCTGGAATCTGTAGTTGTGATAATGCTATTGCAGATTTCGACTGACCACTGTCAGACACTCTGTCCAGAGGTAGCTTGGCATGATCAATAATGATGTGAACTTGCTGATGACATCAAAGGTCTGGTGTGAGTATGGGTTGGTGACGTCGACACGAGTGTCCAGTGTGTCGGCTATTGCTTGAGATGACCCCCAGACCGCAGTGGACGACTGCCTTTGGTTCTATCATTATCCAGACCACTGGTTTGCTGAGAACTGCCTTCGGACGTCAGGAAATGGTGATACAACACACGTGCTTCGATGAGGAGCAATCTATTGATTACTACTATGCTGACTGTGAACTAATGATACTTACATGCTTGAAGTAATACTAGTTGTATGGTGTAGAGTGGATGGGAATCCACTCGACCATTTGTGCCGAGAAGGTATGGTTATATACCTCTTCACAGCATCACCAGCGACACTGCTCCGGCTCTCTTTCTCCAGAGAGTACCCTCCCCATCGAGTACTGTACAAGAGTCTCCATTGAGACTTCTCACCGAGCCTTGTCGCTCCTGTCCCTATTGAGCTGTATCGGCTCCATCAATACCGCTCTTCCTCCTCATGACTTATTCGCCGATGCCCGTCACACAGCTCCCTGTCATAGGCCTGGATGCGCAGAGCGAAGGAAGGCCGAAGTTCATATGAAGGTAGCGCAGGAATCGAGGAATCGGGCAGATCGCAGGAGTTGCAGAAGAATTCAGTGAGATCGGTAATAGTCACGACTCTCTGGCAGTTCTCACCGAGAGATGCACAAACGAGGCCGATATCACGAATCCCGGCAAAATCTGTAAGAAGCATGATCTTGTGAAAGATCCCACGGAGATCAGTGACAAGGATGTCCATATGACGATGCACACGCAGGCCGAGGTTAAGCTCACGCACGAGGAGGCCCAAGCTCCACCGGGCCGGGGAGCAAACTGTACTAAAAGAGGGGACTGTGCTTAGCGTCACGTAGTAGGTTACCACTTAGGGGTACTCAGGATAGGAGGAGCGAAGAAGCATTGCCGGTCAAAAGAAGGAGAGCCGTGTAGAGAGCACCGGCGAACTGGTCATGAGGAGGAGGAGCAGTGTTGATGGAGTCAACACAGCTCAAGAAGGACAGATGGGACAGTGCAATGAGGAGGAGGAGTCTCATGGGAGACTCCTGTGTAGTACTCAATGCAGAAGGTACTCTCTGGAGAGAGAGCAGGAGCAGTGTTGCTGGCGACGCTGCAAAGAGGTATATAACCATACCTTCTCATCACAAATGGTCGAGTGGAGGGGCATCCACTCTACACACCATACAAACTAGTCATAACTTTAGGCATAAGTATCATTAGTTCATAGTCAGCATAGCAGTAATCAATAGATTACTTCTCATTGAAGCACGTGTGTTGTACCACCGTTTCCTGACATCCGAAGGCGGTTCTTAGTAAACCTGCGGTCCAGATAATGATAGAACCAAAGGCAGTAGTCCACTGCAGTCCAGGGATCACCTCAAGCATTAGTCGACACACTGGACACTCATGTCAATGTCATCAATCAATACTCACACCAGCTCATTGGTGTCAATATCAAGTTCACTTAGAGTCATATCGTATTTGATCGGGCTGAGCTACCTCTGGATGGAGTGTCCACAGCAGTTAGTCGAAATCTGTCATAACAACAATACAACTACAGATTCCAACAAGAAAAGTGACAGAGACGGCTCTGTCACATAATTCACTAAGAATCGAAATACCACTAGCACTGTCACATAACTTGACAGAATCGGTAGTAGTATCAGTACTACTACAGATTTCAGGTTTCAGGCGCACAACCGCTGACACTCCCCTTCCTTCAACCGGCAGTGGTTCTCTTGTCTGTCTATCTCCTGAGCCCCTGAGCGGTAACCATCTACATGCTTGTGAGCTCGGTCCCTGTCTTGGCAGTGCTCGATCCTCCTCGCTTGCAAGCATAGTTCCTCTTGCAAGTGAAATCGTCATATGAACGTTGTTGTTACTGATCTCCGTGAAATCCACCATACTATCGTACTTACAGCAGATTCTGGTAGGATCTGTGATATTGACTTTGTTTGTGCAGATTCCAATGAGATCTGTCATAGAACCAGGTCTACTACTGATCTCACTGAATTCTTCTGTAATCCACTGATCTGCCCGATCCTTCGATTCCTGCGCTACCTTCATATGAACTGTCGGGTCTTCCTGCTTCCTGCGCAGTCAAGCCCCCATGACACAACCATCACACTTCTAAGCGGTCGCATGCCTGAAGCCAGATTGGGTGTTTCCAATTGGTATCGGTGAGGACAATCGAGTAAGATCTACTCGGGATGTTTTGACTAAATGTGACCAGATGGCTTCGTACTGGTAGGTCTTGGCTGACTGCCTTGAACACTCCGTTCAGAGGTTGAATGGCACGTCCGTTTATTCTTTAGAGGGAGAGTAGTATACTCTCCTTACAGTACGAGTGTTCGTAGTACTGTTGCTAATGCTCTCTAACATTGTCTGGACTGTGATATGCTTATCACCTACAGAGGACGGGAGTTACTGGACCACAGGTGTTGGACACCACCTACAATGACTGGACCGCAGATGTCGAGCAAACACTGCTTACAGTAAGGAACTGGACAGCAGGTGTTGAGGAACACCACCTAGCTGGCACACACACTCCATCTTCTTGAATAGGTTCGTAAATTATCCGAGACCATAAACATCAAAACTATTCATTTGTGTTGAGCGCAAAGTTGTGATCTCAGTCGTGGAAGGCGGGTCCAGTCCCACTTGCACTACTGCCAACACCAGGAACACCGCTCCTTCTCGACTTCATCCTTCCACCCCCTACCCCCCCCTTACTTCTCGCCGTATTCGACCTATGAATGTACACTCCTTCCTCTGCATCCTCATCCACGCCACCACCCTCATATTCCCCATCTTCTCCCTGCCTAGCCTGCTCCTGTTGCTGCTTAATCAGTGTTCGTGCGGGAGCAACCGCATAACCTCCACTCAGAGCTTCACCTACAGCAGCAGAAGAACTGCTACCTTGAGGTCCCGACACACCGTCTGACCATACACCGAAACCTTCCGCATCTCCTTCGTCCAGATAGTCCTGAGAGCGATCTACACTAGTTCCATCATCCAAAGTGGGTGGTAGTCCTCCAGCCCTACGTGTGGGCGAAGCGGCAGAGCTGGGTCGAGAAGACATGAGGCTACTCTTCCGCTTACGAAGAGAAAGAATGAGTGGTTCGGCTTTACTTAAAGCCCTGGCCCTAATTCTAGCTGTTGTTTGGGCTGCGCCTCCTCCCACTTCTTCGTTTCTCGAACTGCGGGGGCCATCATGGGCGGAGGTGGTAGCAGAAGCCATCCCCGTCGCTCTAGACTCCAAATCATCAGGGGCGGTGACATCTTCTCCTCCCTCCTCCATCCTGTGTTTCGAGATCGGCAACCACAATTCGGGCAAAATCCCTGTAATCGCTGGATGCCCATATCTCCTTCTACCAGTATTCAGCACTCCGGGGTAGTATCCCGCTCCTGTAGGCTCCCTGTAGTCAGTTTTGGTATCCCTTTGAGCGACAAACAGCGTCTCATCCTCCTCGTCGTGGGAGTAACGCTTTATTGCGAGTTTGGTAAACTCTGGATCGATCTTATGACTCGGATCCAACGATAACAGCTGCTTGCTTCTACTCGGAGTTACACTCCCAGAACCCCCTGCTCCGCCGCTGGGGTTCGCAACACCACTAGTCGCCGCAGCCGGTGGCCCATTCTGAGCTAACCCTTCCAACGCCGGATCCGCTTCCCTTTCCTTCAGTACCTCCACCACACTACTCAGGTTAACATGCTCTGTCAACCCCCCGAACGTACTTTCCAAATGCTGACTAAACCAAAACGTAAACATCACCAACGGCAGCATCAGTGTGCTCATCAGTAACTGTTTCCTTACGCTAAACAGCGAAAATTGGAAAACATGGAACAGAATGAGTGCCCATATGCACCTTGATGCCGAAATAGGCCATGCTTGACCCTGCGATTCGTAAGGCTTGTAAAAAACGTAGAGAAGTTTATACTTGTTAACAATGTACGCTATACCGAAGTAGATCGCACCGAAAATGACGATGAGAGGAGAGACGATAGAGTAGAGGATGCAAAGGGTAAAGATGAGTAGGGCTTGAGGATAGACGTTTCCCATAGCTAGGGTTGGGGGTGCGTTGAGTTCTGCGAATTCTCTCGGAGTTCTGGTTAAGAACAATCGGTAAAATCCGCAAAGGATCAAAGTGGGCAGCTGGAGAAGCTGTAACGGCTGCAGCGCAATACCCTGAAGGATGACGTATGAGAGCGAAAAGAACCTTGCTTTGGGAAGGGAAGCAGCGAATTTGTCAATCACTCGCATTGGATTTTCCGCCAACTCTTGCAAGACACCCCATGCCGTCGTTGCAATCAAGAAGATGAACACCACCGAAACCATCAAAAACAGATAATACTTCTTCAACACACTGTACTCGACCAAACTCCTCGCCTTCAAGCCCTGCAAATAACTACTATATTCCAACACCAACGGCAAAAGTGCGTTGAAACCAATAACCACCAACGAGGGCAAATTATTCTGAACCAACGCTCTCAGCCTTTCATCCGTATCCAACAACCTATCTAACCATGGAGCATACTTTGCTATCGCACCCGGCGAGACAAAGCTCGCCAGAAACACCAGTGGCGGAATATAGAACACCAACACTGCTACGATAAAGATGGATACTAACACCTGACGAACTCTGCGATCGTTGTTGGAAAGGTCGATATTGGACCAGATGATATCGCGTGGTTCTTGAGCCATGCTGGTAGCGCAGTATGCTGGGATGGGGTAGTGGACTGTTTGGGATGCGATTTGAGCCGAAGCGGCGGAGGAGAATGTGACAAAACCGACATTTCCGCCTGGGAAACGACCGGTTTTGCGTCGACGCCGGACGGCACGATCGATAGCGTTGAATTGACGGGTGAGTTCGTCAATTGCGTCGATTCTTTCGCTGAGAGGATTCCACCATGTTTTGCGCATGGTAGGGCGAGGTCGGTGCGTGTGGATGGTGTCTGCGCCGGTGAAGACTGTGGCAGTTGTATTGGAGGAGGGGAGAGGACGGCTGCTTTCGAGGTCATCACCCGAAGGTCGCTGATCATCGACACTGATCCGCACCAAATCATCGGTAACGTCGCTAGACGGCAGATCATCACGATGAGCGCCGGCAGCCAACAACATAATCTTTTCCGGATCATACCCTTCCGCATCCGTTGGATTCGCCAGCCACTTCACCCACGTCTTTTCCAATCTATGCAACGCATCCGATCTTTGATTCAACAATCTCGATAACCCTTCCGTATTCCTCACCACCGCTGTGGATTCTACAGGCATATCCATGTTCTCAAAGTACTCCGCTAGCGCTTTATCGTCCTTGAGATGCGTCGGTAAGTCCCTAATCTCGACCGTTCTTGCTGGGATGGATTCCAGAATCTCTAGGATGTATAACTGTCTCGACCGGACAAATCGCTGATAATTGATCCAAATCGCCCTCATCGCCAACAACGTAAACAGATACGTCGACAGCAGATGGACGGCATGATACAGTTGTGCTTGCGGTGGTTTTGCCGGTAACGGTAACTGCGGTAGTGGCTGCTGTGGATCATCGTACTTTTCTTTGAGCGTGTCGAAGATCAACTGCGTCCATATACCCGTTACTGTATCTATCCTATTGTTGGGGGCGGTAGCATTATCCCTATCCTCCGCAGGACTGACTCCATCCAGCACACCGTTCTGCCAATAATTCACTGGCATCAACACAACCACGCTCCAACAGCTTAAACCGAAGAATAGCCAAAAGCCCATCTTCAAGAAGCTGAGCAAGATCGCAGCGTCCAGACCTACCGTTTGGAGGATCCGCATTTCTTCCGTCTCGAGCGTGGGCATAATCCATGCGAAATATCCGGCATCATGAGCGCCGACAAGTGGAGAGAACCCTTTGAGTTTTGTACGTGGTGCGAAGAGGGCGGCATTACGACGACGGACGAAAACGAAGATGGAAAAGGATAGGAGTCCGATAAAAATGGACAAGCTGAGTTGTTGGGAGAACCATGGGCCTTCGAATGCTCGTTGATTGGGGAGTGGGATGGAGGGGTTATCGTCTGATCCGTTGTTGTTGTTGTTGTTGCCGCCTCCACCACCGTTACCTGGAGTGCCAGGGGCGTTATTGTCGAAAGGGAAGCTGGAGGTGAGAATGGTGGTGGCTGCAGCTGAAGCGACGGCGTGGGTGTAGGTGTAGAAGTGGAGATGGAGTTGAGAAGCCATGCTGGCCAAAGAGTGCCAAGGCGATGCTAGCACAAATTTGATTGTTTGATGTGTTGTGTATGGCGCTAGAGCACCAGCAACGGTTAGGGTGAATGCATGCGAGAGCAAAGAGCGCTCGAGGCTCGATTGGAAAGGGGTGGCGAGGAAATGGTCTTGACGTGGTTGATGATGGTGAAGAGTGAGTTAGGTGTGCAGTGATGAGCGTTTGCGTGTCAAAAAAAAGGGGTTGAGTTCAGTAAGCATACCTCCACCTCCACACACTTTATTGACATGTGGCTATTCCGAGCAACACCAGCGCTAATGCCACCACCGCACACAACATCTCCTCTTGTTATCATAGCAGCGGACTCATCGTACAGCGAACGATATTTCACTGCGAGAACGAATGGCTTGTTGCTTGTGCTTGTGCTTGTAAGAAGGCGTCTAGGCTTATTTCATGATCTTCCACAGCTTCTATCTCGGACTTGACTTTTTGTTTTTTGGACCGATGAGATTTTAGCAAACTTTCTTGAAAGATATATATAGGCATATTTACAACGTAAACATAACAGACGCTTTGGTGGAGTGGTTAACACGTATCCCTGCTACTTCTTTGAAAATAGCAATCAGCAAGCGCTGGGGGAAGGATATCCTCTCTGAGGGCGTGAGTTCGAATCTCACAGGCGTCGCTTCGTAAGGCCAATTTTTTGGCAACGACGTCAAGGAGCCCGCCATACGAAAGCGATGAGGGCAATCCTTTTTGGGCAAGGACTGATCACGCCGTTGTCGAACTACCGCCCCCTTTGGCTGGGATGTCCGCTTGTCGGGCAATCCGTCGATCTCGGCCTCTGGGGATGGCGACGGCGGCGATGTGAAGCCTTGTCTTCCACGCTGGCATGCACCCGAACTCCTGGGTACAATTAAGACCACCTTTGATGCAAACCGATCGACCTTTTTCAAGACCCATCTTAAGGAACGAAGCTGCCAGGGCGAAGATCTGCTTTGCATTGCTATGCTAGAGTTGAACACTCGCCAGCCGTTTGTCAGGGTCTCGCGCCTGAAACCCAGGTCAGTCTGTCGAGATACTCGGTGACTATCAAACTGTGCGACAGCTATTGTCTCGCTATCGGTCTCGGCGAGCTACGTCGCTCGGCGAGTATCAAGTTGCACGATGACAGCGGGTGGCATTCGTTGTATATACTATCGTAGGTTCCGGCTGACCTCTGTGGACACTCCGTTCAGGGGTAGTGTCATGGGCCGAAGTGCGCAGAGCGAAGGAAGGCCGAAGTTCATATGAAGGCAGCGCAGGAATCGAGGAATTGGGCAGATCGCAGGAATTGTGGAAGAATTCAGTGAGATTGGTAACAGATATGATTCTTGTACAGATCTCATTGAGACATGCACGAACAAGGTCGATCTTACATATCCCACCAAAACTGTAGGAAGCATGATCTTGCAGCAGATTCCACAGAGATCAGTGACAAGAACATATGTACGATGATTCACATGCAGGACACACCACACTTACACCGGAAGGGGACCAAGCTCCACCAGGCCGAGGAACAAGTCTGGTTGAGAGGGGACCAAGCTCAACGACATGCAGTGGGTTACCACTCAGGGGTACACAAGACAGGAATAGAGGAGGACCATTGCCGGTCAAAGGAAGGAGAGCGGTGTAATGGAGACCAGCAAGCAGGTCACTAGGAGGAGGAGCAGTGTCGTTGGAGTTGACACAGCTCGAGAAGGACAGATGGGACAGTGCAATGAGGAGGAGGAGTCTCATGGGAGACTCCTGTGTAGTACTCGATGAAGAGGGTACTCTCTGGAGAGAGAGGCCCAGAGTAGCATCACAGGCGACACTACAAGGAGTGTATATAAGCACACCCTCTCATCATCAGTGGTCGAGTGGATCCCCATCCACTCTACACACCATAACTAGTTATCACTTCAGCATAAGTATACATTAGTTCCAGTCAGCATAGTAGCAATCCATCAAGGTTGCTCCTCATTGTAGTGCGTGTGTTGTATCACCACTCACTGACATCCGAAGGCGGTTCATAGCAAACCAGTGGTCTGGATCAAGATAGAACCGAAGGCAGTAGTCCACTGCGGTCCGGGGATCACCTCAAGCATTAGTCGACACACTGGACACTCGTGTCGACGTCATCAATCCATACTCACACCAGACCATTGGTGTCAACATCAAGTTCACTTAGAGTCGTATCGTATTTGATCGTGCCAAGTGTCAGGGGTCTCGCGCCTGAAACCCAGGTCGGTCTGTCGAGGTACTCGGTGACTATCAGGTTGCGCGGTGGCGATGGGTGGCATTTGTTGTATATACTATCGTAGGTTTCGGCTGACCTCTTTGGACACTCCATTCAGGGGTAGCTCGGCACGATCAATATCAATACTATGGTGGCAACACCAAGGTCTGGTGTGAGTGTCAATGGTGATGAGGCTGTTGGTGTTGGTGATAGGGTTGGTGGCATCAACACGAGTGTCCAGTGTGTTGACTGATGCTTAAGGTGATCCCTGGACCGTAGTGGACTACTGCCTTCGGTTCTATCGTATCCAGACTGCAGGTTTACTATGAACCGCCTTCGGACGTCAGTGAGCGGTGATACAACACACACACTACAATGAGGAGCAATCTATTGATTACTACTATGCTGACTGAAAACTAATGATACTTATGCTAAAGTTATGACTAGTTTGTATGGTGTAGAGTGGATGGGGCTCCACTCGTACACCCAACGAGAAGGTATGGCTTTATACCACTTCATAGCGTCGCCAGCGACGCTGCTCCTGCTCTCTCTCTCTCCAGAGAGTACCTCCTGCATCAAGTACTTCACAAGAGTCTTCGATGAGACTCCTCCCCCTCACTGAGCTGTCCTTTCGAACTGTGTCAACTTCATCGACACTGCTCCTTCTCCCTATGACTTGCTTGCCGGTGTCTTCTACACAGTCATCCTTCCTTTAATCGGCGATGGCTTCTTGCTACTCCTATCCTATTGCCCCTGAGTGGTAACTGACTGTGTGTCGCTGGGCTCGGTCCCTCTCTTGGCAAAGCTTGGTCCTCGGCCCAGCAGAGCTTGGTCCCCTCTCGTATGCAAGCTTATCCCCAGCCTGTGTGTGACTCGTCGTATGGTTGTCTTAGTCACAGATCTCCGCAGAATCTGCCACAAGATCATGCTTCCTACAGATTTCGACTGGATTCGTGATATTGACCGTGTTCGTGCATGTCTTGGTGAAATCTGCACAAGAGCCGTGTCTATTACCGATCTCGCTGAATACTTCTGCAATTCTTGCGATCTGCCTGATTCCACAATTTCTGCGCTACCTTCATATGAACTTCGGCCTTCCTTCGCTCTGCGCATCCAGGCCTATGACACACTGCTCCTCCTCCTCATGACCTGCTCGCCGGTGTCTTTGACACAGCTCCTCCTCCTTTGACCGGTGACAGTTCTCTTGGCTCCTATCTTGTGACCCCTGAGCGGTAACCTACTGCATGTCCCTGAGCTTGGTCCTTGTCTCAGCAGCACTTGATCCTTCCTGCATGCGAGCTTGGTCCTCTTTGCATGTGAACTTGTCATACAAACCTCCTTATCACTGATCTCCATGGAATCTGCCATACAATCATGCTTACTACAGATTTCGGCAGGATTCGTGATATCTGCTTCGTTCATGCAGGTTTCAATGAGATCTGTCATAGAATCGTGTCTACTACCAATCTCACCAAACTCTTCTGCAAATCCTGTGATCTGCCTGATTCCTCGATTCCTGTGCTGCCTTCATATGAACTGACGGTTCTTCCTGCTTCCTGCGCACTTCGGCCCATGACACAATGCTTGAGATTTCTCATGAACTATGTCTACAGTATCGATTGTATATATACTTTTAGCCCACTGTTATGAGTCCCTTCCATCACTACCTGACTGAGTGTACCATGTGTTGCCTTGGTCTTATTCTTTCTCTATCGCCTCCTGATTGGTCGCCACACATCAACCATGCAGGTTCATTCTTCGAACTCTCAGCGACTCGGCCTTTATGCATATCGGCTAGAAATCCTGGTAATTCCGTCGGATCTTCAACTATGAGTGGTCCAACCAACCCTCAAAGAACGCATCGTCCAACTCAGCCCCTTCCTCCTTACCAGCATTCCTCTTCCATCACCAACCCACGAACCCACCAGCTCAGTTTATTACATCGCACAGGCTCATACTCGCTGCCAACACGCTCCATCTGCTCTCTTCTCCCCAGCTGTAGAGGTGTTTTGAGGATGAAAGCGTACAAAGGAATGCTTCTGACTTGGTAAGTCCCCACCTATCGTCTCCCCACATCCTCTTCCTTCTTCCTTCTCCCTTCTCCAGTGCTGACTCTTGCTCCTCGCACTTCGTTATTTCTCCTCCCGTATCGCTCATTGTAGCGACGCAGCAGTAAAACAACTCATCCTGTCCCTAGACGAACGTAATCGATTCATCATCATGGATCTAGACGAAACCCATCTCTTGATCTCTCCTGATCGCATAGATTGGTTGCGGTCTGAGCTTGAAGTCGAGGTAAGTGTCACCTCCCAAGTCTTTGTTTGAGATGAAAAGGTAGCTGACAAAAAAAATGCTTGCATTTGGGATTGGGTTGATGGTAGTTGGAGAAAAATACTTATACTCTCGAAGCATAGCCGTAGCCAAGACGAATGAAAACGCTCAGCCAGCTACAGACATCATTCGGTACCTTTCTAGATCAGATACAGGGCACGAAATGTGAAAGCATCAGCAAGCAGAGCTTTTACCAGCATAAAACAACCCACGCAATTCTGCAGTATACCCGCATCGCTTTCGAACAAGCGCCACACAAATCATGTACAACAGCACATCAAATTCAATTCAGCACAGTCTCAGGCTCGAAACAGACAAGAATGATGTTTTTGTGGGGATGATGGCGATAGGATTGAATAGTGGCGAGAGTAGGAGACGTGTGTGGAGGGGAGTGAGGTGAACGGAAGGAGATCGTCGGAACAAGATGGGATAGAGGGGGTGTGATGACGTGCGAAAAGATAGAGTGAGAAGATGGCGGGAATGAGAGGACGAAGACGAGCTATGTGAACGAAAAAGATGGAATTTGATGAGGGAAGAGATGTGAAGATGGGTGAAAGAGAGGACGATCGGCAGATAGCGAGGGATGTGTTTGCCAGCCTACGTGTTTGACGATAAAGAAAGGTGATGGAAGTCGCGAAAGGGAAATGGATACGTGAGGTGTTAGGAGAGTATCGAAGGCAAGCGAGATGTGGTTGAGTGATGCTTATGACTGCGCTCATGAAGGATGTGTTTGAGGTTGGGTGCTCTGTGAGCGAGAAAGGATAAATCTGTGACCATCCCTGGCTAGTGGCAAGAGGATCTCGGAAAGATGCCTCGACGACAGAGCCAGGGTGAGGTGTCAAGAGTGAACGATCTCGACGGCTTGCATGTGTCAGGCAAGCTTCGACATTCGCAATGAACATGGGCGCTGTGCTGGGCGTCTTATTGCGCAGGCGGGGCACCACCCTGTCCCCTACCCGTACCACCACCACCGCCTCGTGGTCCACCACCCCTATGCCTATGCGGTACACTATTACTGAAGTTCTGATTCTGCGGAATCGCACTTGCATGCATAGCCTGCTGAACCGGCGGAATCACCGGTCTACCTTCCTGCCTATTCCCATTCTGACCTCCTTTCTCCCCCTCCTGTATAAGACTCGGGGCAACATACAACCTCTTATCAATATTGCTCGGAATCGGTTGGATCTCCGTCCCCAACTCCTGCTCGATCCTATATAGATTAAACCTATCCTCGTACGTGATTAGGTTGATCGCCAAACCCAAATGACCGAATCTACCCGACCTACCAATTCTGTGCAAATACGTCTCTGCATTCTTCGGGAAATCAAAGTTGATCACCACATTCACCGCTTGAATGTCAATACCGCGCGTCAAAAGATCCGAACAGACCAGGTTGCGGCATGCACCGTTACGAAAGTCGTGGAAAACCCTGTTTCGGTGGGATTGAAGCATTTTGGCGTGCGAGTAGAAGCAGCTGTATCCCAACTCTGTAATCTTCTTGGCGAGCAGTTCGACACGGTTGGTGGAATTACAGAAGATGATGGATTGATTGATCTGGAGTTTGGAGAAGAGCGTGTTGAGACAGTGCACCTTTTGTCGCTCTTCGACAAAGGCGTAGTATTGGGTGACACCACGGAGGGTGAGCTCGTCCATGAGGTTGATCTCGTACGGCTTGACCATGTTGCGATCTTTGAAGTCCTTGACGATCAGAGGGAAAGTGGCGGAGAAAAGCATGACTTGTCGCTCTTTGGGCAAAAAGCTGAGAAGCTGCTCCATGACAGGGGTGAATTCGGGTGAGAGAAGCTTGTCGGCCTCGTCCATGACGAAAGTATGACACTGGCTGAGATCAGCTACACCCTTACCGGCAAGATCGAGGATACGACCAGGAGTACCGACAAGCATGTGAACAGTCTGTCCTAGACGCAAGATATCATCTCGCAAAGTGGTACCACCAGTAGTGACCATGACTTCAACACCGAGGTGCTTGCCAAGTGTCTTTGCGACCTGACTTGTTTGAAGAGCAAGCTCACGAGTGGGCACAAGAAGAACAGCCTGGATCTTGTTCTTCTTGGTGTTGAGCTTTTCGAGCGAAGGAATGACATAAGCGGCGGTCTTGCCAGTACCGTTTTTGGCACGCGCAAGAATATCACGACCGGTGAGGGCGATAGGGATAGCTTCTTCTTGGATGGGGGAAGGACGTTCGAAACCGGCTTCGAAGATGCCCATGAGAAGTTCCCGTTTCAGAAAGTAGTCTTCAAACTCGTTGCCTTTGGTGTTGAGAACATCCTCAGTTTGAGGACGTTCATCTTTGGCGATCTTGGAAGCGATCTGCTGCTTCCAAGCTGCTTCGGATTGTCCTGACGCTGGCCCTGCTGACGACATTGTGTATGATATATATATATATATGTATGTGTGTGTGTGTGTGTTGTGGTAGGGCGACTCGTGCAAGTTATAGTCTTCGGTATGGGTATGCGAGCTGAAATGCTTCGTTGCTCAAAGATGTGATTTCTAATCGACTAGGGACTTGGAGGAGCGTCGATTGTGTGTTGCACTTCGGGTTGAGATGTGACGGAATAGCCTGCGGTCTGGTCTAGAAATACAGGATTCCAATGAGATGGAGTGACGACTGCTGCAATTGTAGATTGACCCACTAGTGTAGCAAGGAGGGTGAATTGCGTGAAGCAACGAGATTGGGTCAGAGATGGAGTTTGTGGGAGATTGCTGGTGTTGGTGTTGCAGGGCAGACCTTGTTGCTCGAAGAGGTCGAAAATGCGCTGCGAGACGAGATGAGGTGCGAGAGCCGTACGTGCACAGATATTTGTAGGCAGTGTAGGCTCGAGTTGTTGCTGCCGATGATTCAACGAGAGCGACAACGGGATGAAGGGGGAACTGCGATGGTTTTGCAAAAGCAGGAGGTTATGAGAGCACTACAAGCTGAAGGTAGGATGTGCGAGTGCGAGTGCGAGTGCGATTGTTTGGAACGCAGAGTCGCTCTGTCGTGGTATTGCTTGCTGTCAAAGAGGTTGAGTGACAGCCGAATATAGTCAAGGCTGGGTCAAGGGTTTGTGCAGCTTCTTGCGAGTGATTTGAGCTGAATGAGAATGTTGGTTGCTTTGTTACAAGAGCTGCTTCGTTGATGATGATGAAGAAAAAGGATGAGGTGAGAGGGGAAGGGAAGGCGACGAGCGTATCGACAGCCGACGACAGCTTTTCCACCTTTTCTGCCCGATCTAATAATCGCAATTCTTTCACTTTTCCTTTCTTTTCCTTTCTTTCTCAGGAACAATTAATTGTATTGGGGAGCGCTATGTTCTCTCTTCTTTTGCCTCAATTTGAGCTCTCTGAGCTCTATTGTGATCAGTCTTCCAGCGCATTCTCTCTCACGGCCGAGTATTATCTCCACTCGACCTTTCGACGCTCAGACATTCATTATCCTTCTCGACACACCTCTTTGACATCGTCTCCCTGCTCTCACAACTTCCTCACCACAGCTACGAGCTTCCAACAGCATGTCGGCAGCAGCAAGAAACGTCGGCCTCACCTCAGGCGCATCGTCGTCTCGCATGGTGGCCAGCGCCTTCCGTCATTCAGCACTCGCTCGCAGCTCTCGAGCCCTCTCCTCCTCTTCCTCCAACAGCAGCATCAACGGCCCATTCAAGGCAACAACACCTTCCACCTCCACCACTTCCACAACTCCAACACCCAGCAACATCGACTGCCTCAGCTGGGGCAAATACCTTCAACTCCGAAGATCTCGTCGTCTCGCAGGCATGGTCACCACCATCCCCACCACCTTTCTCGCAGGTGCTGCAGCCGGATCTTACTTTCTTACTCTCGAAATCGACCCTAGCAACTCCATTGCTGGTCTAGATCCAATCTACATCAACGCCGGCTTGACTCTTGCATGCACAGGTCTCGGCTGGCTTACAGGCCCCACAGTTGGCGCTTCGATTTGGGCGTTGCTTCACAGGAAGAATGCAAAGCAGATCGCGCAGAAGGATCACGATTTCTATGAGCACATCAAGAGGAACAGGGTGGATCCGACAAGACAATCTGTGCAGAACCCAGTGCCGGACTACTATGGAGAAAAGATTGGCAGTATTAAGCAGTACAGGCAGTGGTTGCGTGATCAGGTAGGTTCCAACTCTCTTTGCCCAGACTTAAGTACATCTGTAGGCCATCTAGCTGACATTGTCTTTTTTCACTCTCTGTTCGTTCCTCTCACAGGCCGCATTCCGACGCAAAGCAGCACATGGACTCGAGCAAGATGCATGAATCTCAAAACTGTAGCTATATAACGGAATGCTATCTCCCACTACTCAGACACTCCCACACATTTAAGCCCTTTCCTGCTACGAGCCTGTTCATCAAGCGCGGTCTAGCACGATGACTTGATGATAGTATATGATGGATTGGTGAATTGCGAGATGTGTCGTTGTTTAGTGGCGGTGCTTTTTATCAACCTTGACTCTCCCCTCCTCGAACAAATTTCTTGGTCTGAAAGGCCACTTTTCAAACATCCGAGCCAAGCATGCCCACTGCACGTTGGTCAGCTCTCCCACGACATGATCTGGTAAAATTATCTCCTCTTTCTTGATTAATCCCTTCTGGACCTGTTCTGGGCTGGTCATCTTGAGCACGTTCTGTCCTCCCGGAGCTACGTGTGTCAGAGCATCCCCAATTGGCTTTGTGCGAAGAATGAAGAGGTTTCGAGTGACAAACTCCAATGCTTCGATCTCGCTTGCTTTCACCAGCGGTTTTTGCTTGGGTGTAACGGTCATCATTACCATCCCTGTACGTGTCAAGCCGGTGGATGGGTTGCTGTTCGGGATCAGCGAAGTTCCCGAAACTGTGACTCGGGGACCCATGGTCATTGTGGGTGGGAAAAAGTGGTGGCCGTGCGGTTGCAACTCGTGTGCGTAACGACCAACTTGAACATCTGCGAGACATTGTACCGTTGTTCCAAGCTTACCACGCGAAGCTTTGTCTCCTGCTTCAGCTAAGCATCGTTTCGCAAGAGACTCTCCACAAATGAAACTGAGCTGGATACGTCCGTGTCGGAACAACCAGATTCGATTGGCGATAGCTGTGATGATTTGCGCAAAAAGCTGCTCACCATACACAGTGTTGGGAAGTTGAGCGAAGAAGATGATCGGCGAAAGCTTCTCCCAGCTTGCATCGGAATGAGGAAGCGAGATGAAATCTGAAGTGGAGAAATCCACAAATGAGCCATCCGAAGTCGTAACCCGGTTGTTGAGGTGTGCAAGCCTGCCTGAATCGACAAGTTTATTGTACGTAGTCCACATATACGCAGACGACTCGAGAATGTCCAATCTCTCACCCGATCCTGGCTGCTTTTCTTCCATTTGGGCTTTAAGAAGTCCAAGCTTGCTGACGTAGCAAGGCGTCGATTCGAGCGCAATCACCTTCTCCACCTTGGGCAACTTGAGCATTTCGTCAGCAAACGTTCCTGGTCCGGGGTACCCTTCGATGATGGTCACCTTTTCCCCCTTGCGTTCCTCCGAGGTAATTCCAAGTTTTGAGATTATGTCTTTGATCGTTGAGCGATTGCTGATAAAGTATCGATAGCTGGTCTCGTATGCTTTGGAGTTGGGGAATGCCTTCTTCCATTGGCCTCGTGGTGGGAGGTGGTCGTACGTCATCTCTGACAGCAGATTCTCCGTCTCTTCTGCGGTCAAGACTTTTCGATCATTCGCTGCAGCTGCTGCAGCAGCAGCTGCTCTTGCTGCTGCAAGCGCTTCCTTCTTTGCTAGTCTTGCTGCCCCTTTTTCCGACAGTTGACTATTCTTTCGTCGTCCGGGTTTTCCCTTCTTCTCTGGTTTCTGCACACTTGATTCTGTAACATCTAAATTAATAGCAACTCCCAAAGCTCGCCTTGTTCGTCTTCGACTACGAATTGGGACGCCAAGAGCTTGATTGGCCAAACGCATGGCTTCCATTTCTTCCGTTGTGCGACGCTTGCGTTTTGGCTTGACTGGTTTGGTTTCGCTGGAGCCTTCGCTGGCAGCTTTCGTTGAGTCGATAGTGATTGAAGATGCCGAATCCAGGGTGGTAGACGTTCGAAATGTCCTAGGGGAAGGTCCAGCTCGTAGTTGAGCCAGAGCTGCTACTCGTGCTGAGCTGCTCACGGTCACAACGCTTCGAAAGCTGCTTGCCAGCTCCACGATCGAAGCTCTTGTCACTCGGGCTATCGAAACCATTTTTTTGACTTTCCCTCAAAGCTATTGCTCAGTGTTTGATGGAGTAAAGATCGAAGTCGAAGGTAAAGGTGGAAGGTATAGTCATTTCGTAACGCTTTCTTTGAGGAATATCAGATCAAGATTTCTGCTTTTCTCTACGCACAAATTCGAAACTCGAAAAAGTGGGCCAAATTCTCGGAAGACGGAGTCTAACTCAAGCCTTGAACCCTTTGCCTGCCTCCACGCAACTCAGCACTCGGCCTTCTTCCCTCTCACTCTCTACTCTCACCTCTGAGCCATCATCATACCACGCCAGGATCGACAATCAGAGGCTAGCCTAGAGAGCGCCTTGCTCGGGCAGCAATCAAGATGTCCTTCTCCCTCTCCGAAATGGACGATTCGTTCCGTGTCCTCTCCCTCCCACCCACAGCCACGGAAGCAGAGATCAAGAAAGCCTACCGCAAGCTCTCCCTGCGCTACCACCCCGATAAAGCAGGCAAAGATGTCGACCCCATCAAAGCTGCAGCTCGCTTCCACGAAATCAACCTCGCCTATGAGACACTTATGGACCCCGCTGCCCGAGCGCGGGCCGTGCAGCGAAATGCGGAGGATACAGCCAAGCGAGAAAGACAGCAGCAGTACGAAGGCAAGCGCCGGCAAATGGCGGATGAACTCGGGCGCAGTGAGAAGGAGGCCCTATCAAAGCGGCAGGATTCTGACAAGAGGGCGAGAGAGAGGATAACAAAGATCGCCAAACTGCAAGAAGAGTCTAGGCGATTGGTGAAGCTGAAGCAGGAAGAGATCGATGCAAAGGCGAAACAGAAGCACGATGCAAAAGCGGCTAAGAAAAGGAAGGATGAAGAGCAAGCAAAGGCTGAAAGGGAGCCAGAACTTCATCCGCTAGACAAGACGGTCAGGGTGCAATTTCCTGCGTCTCAACTCTCCCACCTTGCCGGTACACCGGAAGGATCTCTCTCAGCACCGGATGCACCGCTGTCAACGCCAATGGCGAACACCTTGGCGAATCAGTTTGGAGAGCTAGAGCATCTGCAGTTCCAGCTATCTTCCTCGGCGAAGAAGACGAAGAGAGAGTTGATGGCGCTGGCTACCTTCAAGACTCTTCAAGATGCATGGCAAGGGGTAGTTACCGGCGGCGAGATGCGATGCACAGGGCTGCTGGAAGAATGCTACATCGGGTGGGCAAATTATACAAAGGTGCAGCGAGGAGATGGAAGCGAAAGCAAGGACAAAGTATTTGTAGAGCCCGAGAGAGTCAAGTGGTACAAGGAGCATGGGATCCTGCGGCCGAGCAACGTTGGTCGTGTACGACCATCGAGAAGATCGCATGTTGCCCAAGCGGAAGTTTTAAAAGAAGAGCATGGCCCATCGAAGACAACTGGCGGAACATCGATGGCGGCGGCAGTGTATTCCAAAACCTACGAAGCGCAGACGCTTCAAAGGCTTCGCGAAGCAGCGAAGCAAAGCTTGCATTCGACGTCGCAAGCTCAACCTCAAACAGCACAATAGAACAGCAACGTCATGTACTTTTATCACCAGTGTGTAACACTCTATACCCGATGGTCCTTAGCAAACATCACACCTCTTTTTCAACGATATGTGATATTCCGTATGATGACCATGTTTGCATGGCTGCTTAGTGACGCTTGAGAGCAGCAAATCGTGCTTCTAATGAATCGTACTCTTCCTTGTCTGTCTTCTTCTTTGGTGGTACCGCCGCTATCTCTGCTGGCTTAGCTGTTCCATTCTTTCCCTTTCCATCGGTTGTTGCACCATCTGAATTTGCTGCATCACTTGCCTTGTTCTCCGTTTTGACTTCTACAGATCCATCTGCGCCCTTCTCTTTATCTGCTGCATCGCCAGTTAGCTCCTCTTCCACCTCCTTCTCCTCCTCTTCTTCCTCAGGCTCCTCCACCTTTGCCTCGGGCAAAAGCGGCGAGGAAAAAGCCACATCATACGCCTTACAAATCTCAAATATATATAGATCCACCAACTTTGCATCCGGGGTATCCACCAACAACTTCGATATGACCCTCTCTGGTACGCAGCCGTCCTTGTTATCCATCACATCCTGTGCGAATTCTCGACCATATTTTGCCATGAGCATCTCTCTCAGTACGTGCAGCTCTTTGAGCTCGGTACGTGGCGCAGCGTGAACAATGGCGCATAGGGCGGGGTGGATGCTGATGTCCGGTTCGCGAGTGGGTAGATCGACGAGTGCGAAACGAGTGAGAAGAGTCTCTGCGTAGAGTTCCATGAGCTCGAGAAGTTCGAGATGGATGTCTTCGGAGATGATGCCTTCAGTTTTGATACGGGCTGTTTCGAGTTTACCTTTTTCGACGAGAGCGGAGATGTCTCGACGAGCTTGTTTAGCCATGGCTTCCTGCAAAGCGCCAAGCGACGAAGGATGATGCGGATTAGTGTCTGAGCCGGGCATGTGCACGGGAAGCTTAGAAGCTGTGCGAACTCACCTTCTTCTCTTGTAGCATCTTGCATCGTTGGATGGTTAGCTTGAGCTGCACTTTTGTGCGAGCTCCGTTGTATGGCACCATGATGGTGAGACAGCGGATGTGTGGTCTGCAGCTGCAATGATGGCATTAGTGAGAGAAGTACAGAAGATGCATTCGAGGTTGAGCAATCTCGGCTGTGGAGAAAGGAAGCATCGCTGGAGAATTGACCGATATGCAGCGTGGCCCGAGCTTGCATCAACGCAGGAGAACAGCCCGATTACAGCATCCCCACGGCGAGATCCACTTCCGATCCGATCGACGCGTCTTCGCGAAGAAAGCGAAGAAGACGTCAATTTACTCGACGAACACCAAAACGCGCCTTTTTTGGAATGGCGAACAACACTCTTTCAAGAGCGTTTACGAGCAGCTTCAGACCTTGCTTCTGCTGACCATCAAGTCTCTTCTCTAGCGGACACACCATCTTGAAGCTCACTAGTTACTTGCCTCCGCTTCTGCAATTACCTGACACCGGCTTCTAGACAAAGATGGCCTCCGCAGCAGTCATGGCGTCCTCCTCGGCGCTCCCTGCCGCTCGACCCCCGCCTCCTGACATGGACCTGAACGACAATCTCCCCGACAACGCCTTCACGTCGATCGACGAGCGAGCCATCGAGATACGCGATTCGTCCGATCCCATGTCAATGCTCAGCTTCTACCGTCGACTATTTCCTTGGAAACAGCTTTTCGCCTGGCTCAACCACGATCTCCCCCACATGTCGGCCACCAAATGCTTCACCCATCGCGAGTTCGCCTTTACACTCCAAAATGAAGCTTACCTCCGTTACAACTCTTTCGCATCAGCCGACGAGCTCAAGAAGGAAGTCTGTCGTCTAAACCCAGCCCGTTTCGAAATCGGACCTGTCTACACTGCCAAGCCCAAAGACAGGAAAACCGTCCAGAAAGCTTCTTTCAAGCCAGTGCAACGGGAGCTTGTGTTCGATATAGATATGACCGATTACGATGAAGTGCGAACGTGTTGTTCGGGCAAAGGTATCTGCAAAAGATGCTGGGCGTTCATTGCTGTCGCGGTGCAGGTGCTGGATGAGGCACTGAGGGAAGATTTCGGGTTCAAGCATCTGCTCTGGGTGTACTCGGGTCGTCGTGGTATCCATTGCTGGATCTCGGATAAAGAAGCGTTTGAACTGGCGGATGATGCGAGGAAGGCTATCGTGGGCTGGCTCGAGGTGATCAAGGGAGGCGCTAACCAAGTCAAGAAAGTCGATGCTGGTTGGATGGGTAGTGCTGGTGGAAGGAGTTTGCATCCGAGCTTGCGACGTGCTATTGGTGGAGAGGGAAGCGAGAGTGGTCCGTTGAAGCTTGCTTTTGTCGACACTGTGCTCAAGGACCAGGACTGCTTCCGCTCGCCAGAACGGTGGGATGTTCTACTCCAGCTGCTGCCCTCACCCGAAGCCGAAGCAATCGAGAAGCTCCGCTCGAAATGGGAAAGGTCATCCAACCGATCGAGTCTCGAAAAGTGGCAAGACGTTATGGAAGCCGCCCAACGAGCCGGCGAATACAAGAGCGAACGCATCTGGCGTCCTTGTCTCGAAGACATCATCCTCCAATATACCTACCCTCGCATCGACGCTGAAGTCTCGAAACATCTCAACCACTTGCTCAAGTCGCCTTTCGTCGTTCACCCAGCCACAGGTCGAGTCTGTGTACCTCTCGAGCCAAGCAAAGTGTTCGACTTTGACCCCGAGAACGGCTGTCCTACCGTCGCACAGCTGCTTCGCGAGCTCAACGCGTACGAGGCATCGCACAAGGATGCATTACCAGCAGTCAAGAGCAACTATAAGAACGAGCTAGGAGCCGCAGCTGATGGGTTGGGAGCAACAGTGAAGCAAGATTGGGAAAAGACAAGCTTGAAGCCCTTTGTTCAACTGTTCGAGAAGCATTGCAATGCGATTGCTAAGGAGACAAGGGCGTTGAGGAGAGCTCAGCAGGAACAGAACGCTAGCGACTTCTGAAGACGACCATATACCCGCGCACACAGCCACTTTATTCCGCATTGCTTTGTATCACTCACTTGCTTTGACCTGATGATATCGATCCCTCTGCACTTCAGAAAGCCGAGGCCCGGCCTTCTGTGTCTGTCAGCAGATGTGAATTTGTGGAATGAAAGTAGCAGGCTTAGCCAGCCTAACGAGCACAGATCAAGATTAGAAAGCCAAGGCGCAGCTTTTGTGGTGTTGGTTGAAAGAGCTTTGCGAAGAAAATCGCAGTCCCGCCTGGACTCAATCGCACGAAACATAACCAAATTGGGATGATCACGTGATGCAGAAGAGGGTCCTTCTTTCTCGGCCATTTTGGACTTCTTCGGCTGCGCGTCGGCTGCTCAGCGTCCAACGCGAAATCCAGCAAAGCCACGCTCAGAAGAGGCTTTCATCTTGCTTTCTTCAAGCCACGACCTTGATTCACTCCCTTCATTGCCGTCATCATCTGCCGCTTATAGGTGGCTGAACTCTAACAATTTCTGACGCTGCTGTCATATCGAACCAAGCCACATTTGGAGGCTCAAGTCACTCACGCTCCTTGCCAGCATAAAAGAAGCGCAGCAAATCTGGTTGCGTCGCGAAACCTCACTCTTCTTACCCGCTTCACTTTATCCTCGAACCCTTATTCCGCAGCAATCTCACCTGCGTCTATCCGCACGCAGCATCGACACACACACACATCCTAGCTTCCGCCTCTTCTGACTTTAAGCGTCACCCTCCATTTCCGCACTTGGTCCAACGCCCGATAAGTGTTGCGTTGCTTAGCGTTCTCATCGACAGCAGTCCAACAGGTCTCCTGCATCATCACGCCTTTTCGCAAGCGGGAACTTCCAACCTTCCGGACAATACGCTAGCAGCACCTCCGCAATTTGTCTTCGACATCAATCCGCAACTACACTACACCCAACACCAGCACAGGCGCTCTCCGACCTGCACCATCTCGTCCACTAGCCACCATGTTGTCCGCAGAACAAGTCGCACAGGACGAAGAGATTTTCCGTCCGGACGGTTTCATCAAGATCCCCCGCTCCGATGGCGATCCCAACTACGGCCCACCCAACACTGCCATCCCCAGCAAAGACGAAGTGGAAGTCAACTACCACCACATCTTCAAACGTGAAGAGAAGCGGCACGACAACTGGCGTGCCGCACTAGGCGAGCAGCTAGCCCAGCACTTCAAGCTTCCCCCAACCTCCCGCAACAAGACCAAATGGAAGCTCTACGATTTCCCTACCCACTACACCTTCACTGAGCAGCGGAAAGGTCCAGCCAACGACCCACGCACTGATCCGTATCTTTTCGGCAGTCAAGCGCATCGGTTCCGCTCGACAAAAGAGACGGTGGATCATCTTGTATGGTTGTTGATGGATCCTGATATGAACACTGCTAACTGTCGGTGTAGGTACTGTCATAAGGGGCCACGTGCATCGACCGGGGGTACTAGTACACCAAAGAAGGCTACGGGAGGGACGAAGAGGAAGAAGGATCCTGCGACTGCTTCTGCTGCTGCGAACGCTGGTCGGAAGGGAAGAAAGTCGCAGAATGTAGAGGAAGCGGAGGTGCAGACTCAATCTTCGATCATTGTTCGCGGGGTGGAGGTGAGTCGTCTTGTGCCAGGAGTCAGTATTGCTTCGGTGCCGCAACGCGATCAGGAGGTGATGCATGAGTATAAGCGAGGCGAGAAGGAAAGGTTCAGGGTTGGAGAGGTAGTCTGGTGCGAATTGGATCAGCCGGTTGTTGATCCGAGCAATGCGGCAAGAAGAATTACCGCTTGGCCTGCGGTGGTGTTGGATCCTACGATTGAGTTTATGACAATGCTAGGGTACGATAATGACGATGACGTGAAGAAAAAGACGAGTTTGGAAGCTATGACGGCGCCGACGAGACGTGCGGTCTCGCCGCCGAAGCTGGGTGGGGAGACGGAACAGAAGATGTCGTATCTAATCACATTCGCTGGGACTACGGAGAAGGTTAAGGTGCCTGGTTCTTCATTGACGCCGTATTTGATGGGATTGATCCCGCAGGAGTTGATCGAAAGTGATTTGGGTACGAAGGACGACCATCCTTGGTTGTTCAAGCAGAACGAGTATCCGAATATGAATCTGTCGAGGCAAGCGCATCTTCCCCCGCCAGACTACACCAAGTCAATGGTTGCATTCGGGTTTGCGGTCGAGTCAGTGGCCTGCTTGCGTCAGCTATACAACTTGACCGACGCCTATTCTGGATCTGACACTCCGGAAGGTGTGCTTCGAGACCTCGGTGCGTCGGGCGATGCACCGCAGGGGATGCGCTACTACCAAGGCATCTACTTCGGTCTCGAACGTATCTGGGTGGGCGACGTTGTCCGGCTCAAACTTTCCAACAACGACATCAAAAAACTGCAACGTCAACTCAATTCCGCCGTCGTGGCAGAAAAGCAACCTGGCGCACCAGACCCGCCCGCAATCATCCTGGATGAAGACGCATCGTACGTCCTCCAACTAGCAGCTATTTACGAAGATCCGAAGATGCCCAAAACCGTTCGTGTCTCAGGGGAGATCTGTCAGATTATGACCGCGGCCAAGTACAATGCTGTCAAAGCGGAGATCGAAGCTAGCATCAGAAAACTTGATCAGGATGACAGTTTGGATGCAGCAGCGAGACAGGAAGAGGCGAAAGCGTTGGAGGCTAGATTGCCCAAGCCGAGCATTCTGGTTGGCAAACCGGACTTCCCTCCCATGCCACCCCTTCCTCAAGGATTCGTGATGATTTCGCTCAGCGATAGGCTCCAGTCGCGCATTCCGAAAGAAACGACGCTCAGTATTGGACATGTAGCAGGAAGAATCTATCCTTCGTTCGGTATGCACTCGGATGGACCAAGGGTGGTGGAGCAGATGAAGCAGAAGCCGGAAGATAAAAAGTTGGCAGCGGATGAAGACACGCAGGTGGAGCTAAGGGCTAGGTTGAGTGTAGCGGGGTTGTTGAGTGGATGTGTGAAGGCGATGCGGGTTACGGTTCATGCTTGGACTAGGACGGCGGCGTTCAAGGGGGCGTTGGCTATGGCGAGGGATAGGTTGAGTAGGGCTTTGACGGGTGATTTCGATGAGGAGGGAGAGGCGGTTGTGGAGGATAAGCTGAGGACTCCGGCGAAGAAGAAGGCCAAAACAGCAGCGATTGAGACTCCGGTTAAGCCTTCTGAGCAGGCTGCTGTTGGGGCGGCTAGTCAGGCTGCACAGTCGACCCAACGGACACAGACGGAAGAAGTGGCTTCACAGCCAACACAAGTAGGAGGCGGTGGTGGGGCAGATGCGGATGTTGAAATGTCGCCTTCGTCCGAAGATGAACCGCCTTTAGCACCAGGATGGGTCCCTAGGAAGTCGAGAAACTTGGGTAGCTGGTACTACGTCCATACTGAGACGAAGAAGACTCAGTGGGAGAGACCTACCCTCTAATCGCCCCGGCCATATTCACACTCAGAATTCTTGTCAACCGTGTACCTCTATCAACCCTATCCAGCCCGATATCGATTCAAGCAGCAACACAGAGAGAGGGGTGTGTCATTGAAGTCTTTGAAGAAACCGAGAGCACGGAATCGGGCAAGGAGACGATCGGGCTAAGCGATCTTCCTCTACGTGTCCACCCAACAAGCCTTCCATGTGTATGTTTCGAAGCAATTGAAGATTATAAGTCCTATATGCTGATTAGAGCTACCATCAAGCTCTTGTCCACAAGCGTATATCTTCTTGAATACTTAAGTTTGTTTATCAATGGGATGCTATGTACATAGGCATATATAAATACTTGATTATCACCTCCTATACATGCGAGACTGTGATGGGCCATTCCTCACATTACTCCTGAGTGTCATCTCCTGTGTCACTCCTGAGTGTTGCTATGGCAACACTTATTCATCCCACATGCATACCACCTATATGCACTTTACTTTGCTGGTGGCTCGCTTGTGCTCTGTGGACCCCATAAACCCCATTGGGATGCCAATGATTCTTCAACTCTGCCCCTTGACAGCATTGCCAATCCCAGTAACTGTGCTAGCCGGGACATTGCCAATCCTTTCAACAGTTTTGTTAAGATATCTGCAACATTGTTAGCTGTCCAACAAATCCAATTTCTATCTCTCCATCCTGAACATGATACCTAGTGTCTATGTGCTTCAGCTTCCAGTGCTTTGCAGGATCCTTACTCACCTGGATGCATCCCTGGCTGTCTGTGCATAAGACTGGGTGAGCAGTGTTGATCTCCAAGTCCTTGAGAAGGTATGAGAAGAAAAGTGCTTCTCTTGCTGCCTCTGAAGCAGCAATGAATTTGGCCTCCACCACTGATAATGCCACACATTTCTGGACATGTGATCTCCAGCTGACAGGGCACCCATATACATATGTCATCGCTCCCGACGTGCTTCTCTGCCCATTTGTTGGATCTGAAGCCCAGTTTGCATCAGTGTCTGTGACAATCGGCTGCCCTGAGTGTTCACTTGATCTGTTTCCGAAGATTAGTTTTTATTCACTAGTTTGATTGAGGTATTTTATCAAGTGGATGGTGGATTTCCATGCACTATTGGTCAGGTTCAACATATGCCTTGCCAGTATTCCCATGGTGAATGATATTTTGGGCCATGTGGTGTTTGCTACCCATAATAGTTGGCCCACCAGCTCCTGGTATCGCTTCACCTCTAGTGGATTGCACTTGTCATTTCCTGTGATGCTGTCTATTCCTTGCATTGGTACCTGTCAGTGGTCACGCGCCTGAAACTGGAGTTCAGTAGTAGTATCGATACTATTACCGATCCTGTCGAGTTATGCAACAACACTAGTGGTATTTCAATTCTTGGTGAATTATGCGATAGAGCCATCTCTATCACTTTTCTCACTCAAATCTGTAGTTGTGGTTTTGCTATTGCAGGTTTCAACTAACCGCTGTGGACACTCCATCCAGAGGTAGCTCAGCACGATCAATAACGTTATGAACTTGTAGTGACACCAGGGTGTTACATGCACATGCGCAGGCTATATGCGCGTTGTAACGGTGGAAGTAGATAGATTGCAAGAAGGAGGGGAACGAGTTGGAAGCTGGTTAAGTACTAATCTTCTATACAAGCAAGATCGCAAGAGCAGAGGTTTGCAGCGAACTATGCATCAAACTATGATGCAAGGTATCAAACTTGCTATCAAACTTGCTGCGCAACGCACATGCGCGCGAGCCTATTAGTTGAGCATTCTCGTATGGCTAGTATTCGTACGAGAGGGTACCCAGGCGTGACACAGGGTCTGGTGTGATTATATATTGAGTGGTGTCGACATGAGTGTCCAGTGTGTCGACTAGTGCTTGAAGTGATCCCTGGACCACAGTGGATGACTGCCTTCAGTTCTATCTAAACCCGGATATCAGGGGTCTCGCGCCTGAAACCCAGGCCGGTCTGTCGAGATACTCGGTGACTATCAAACTGCGCAACAGCTATTGTCTCAGTGAGCTACATCACTCGGTGACTATCAGATTTCGCAGTGGCAACAGGTGGCATTTTTGTATCTACTATTGTAGGTTTCGGCTGACCACTGTGGACACTCTGTCCAGAGGTAGCTCGGCACGATCAAATATGATATGACTCTAAGTGAACTTGATATTGACACCAATGGGCTGGTGTGAGTATTGAGTGATGATGTTGACACAATTGTCCAGTGTGATGACTGATGCTTGAAGTGATCCCCAGACTGCAGTGGACTACTGCCTTCGGTTCTATCTTAATCCGGACCGCTGGTTTGCTATGAACTGCCTTCAGATGTCAGTGAGTGATGATACAACACATGCACTACAATGAGGAGCAACCTTGATGGATTGCTACTATGTTGACTGAAACTAATGTATACTTGTGCTGAAGTGATAACTAGTTATGGTGTGTAGAGTGGATGGGGATCCACTCGACCACTGATGATGAGAGGGTGTGCTTATATACACTCCTTGTAGTGTCACCTGTGATGCTACTCTGGTCCTCTCTCTCCAGAGAGTACCCTCTTCATCGAGTGCTGTACAAGAGGTCCCTCCAGTACCCTCCTGTCCTCCTCGAACTATGTGTCGACCTCCTTCGACACTGCTCCTCCTCCTTTGACCTGCTTGTCGGTTTCCTATGACTCCTATCTCTCGAGCCCCTGAGTGGTGATCGTCTGCATGCTCCTTGAGCTTGGTCCTCCTCATGGCTGTGCTTGACCCTCCTTGCATATGGGCCCGGTCCTCCTTTGCATGTAAGTCCGTAGGAGTCCATGGTCTCCATGGAGACTGCACTACAACCATGCTCATCACTGGTATCGACTAGATCTCCGATACCTGTGCTCCTTCCATATGAACCAGTGACCCTCCTGCTTCCTGAGCATTCAGGCCCATGACACTACCCCCCTCTTAAGAGCCAAGCTCTGTCGAGGCATGCTCTTGTCTGGTTCATGCTGACTCCTCCTCTCCTCACTACCTCTTCGACAACATCATCAACATTACCCTTCCTTCTCTTAATGTCATGCTCCTTCTTCTCCCTCTCTCTGCTCCTCCCGCTCTCTACTTTGTCTCCTTACTCATCCCCCCTCTGACACCTCATACTCCTGGATGAGGTCGGGGCAGTTAAGATTCTCTACTGGTTCCCATGATGCAGCTTCTTCTGAGTACCCTCTCCACAACACCTTGTACTCTGTAGTCCCATCATGTACACGCTTGTCAATGAGGGCCTCGACTTCGAAGTCAAGATCCTCATCTGGAAGTGTTGGTATCATGGGCTGTTCAGCCTGTTGAGGAAGAGAGCTTGTTCTTGCTGGTTCGAGCATAGACACATGGAACACATCATGCACCCTAAGGTTTGCTGGCAACGTGATTCGATAAGCTTGGCATCCTACCTGTTCCTGAACTGGGTAAGGCCCCGCAAACCAGGTGTCTAACTTGGGTGTGGGTCTCCTTGTCTTCCAGTTTCAACAGTTGATGTAGACCATATCACCCACCTTGAACTCGATGTCCTTGTGCTTCCTGTTGTACTGGTCTACTGATCTGTGTTGTGCTTCTCTGATCTGCTCCTGGAGGTACTTGCTATGCTCCTTCCCATCCATAAGGTACTTGAAGCGACCTGGATCATTGACTCCCAATCATTGAGGGATGTCAGGATGAGCCTTGGGGTTCCATCCATAGCATGCAAAGAAGGGTGAGACACCAATGCTGTTGTGGACCATGTTGTTGTATACAAAGGCTGCAGCTTCCAGCAAGTTGGCCCAGTCATCCTGTTCATAGTTGCAGTACATCCGTAAGTACTGCTCAATGACCTGGTTGACTCTCTCTGTCTGACCATCAGTTTGAGGATGGTAGGCCGTGCTAAGTGAGTGCTTCACACCCATTTGTTCTGCAAATGCCTTCCATGCTCCTGATATGGACTGCCTGCCCCGGTCCAAGACCATGTGGTCAGGATAGCTGAAGAGAGTAACCATGTGTCCGTATAGCAACACTGCAGTCTGCTTGGCCATGACTGTCTTATGGGTTGGAGCTAGTATAGCAAACTTGGTCAACCTGTCGATGATGACTAAGATGGAATCATAGGTCTTGGAGTCATACTGCTTCGATGGTGGTAGTCCTTTGATGAAGTCGAGAGATATGGAGCCCCAGGGTCTGTCTGGTGTGGCTAGTGGCTGTAGCAACCCATATGGACGATGACGAGGAGCTTTGTACCTAGCACATACAGGACAACTTGCTACATAGTCTGCAATCCAAGCTGTCATGTTTGGCCACCAGTAATGTCGTTGAGCTGCCTTGATGGTGGTGTCCCTACCCACATGTCCAGCAGTGATACCATCATGACATTGGTTCATCACCATGAATCACAGGTGTTCTACTGACAGAGATTGTCTATCGACCTCTCTGGCACTCCTTGAGTGACGGTTGTTGGTCTTCCCTGGTAAGGTCACCTTGGGGATAACCAGTCTTCCACCACTATGCCATAGACCTCCTTTGACCTCGAAGGGTTTCTTGCTGTGTACCTCCTGCAACTCCTGGTCCAAGGGTTGGAAGATCTTGACCAGGTGTTTGAGTCCCTTTGATGCTATGGACTCCATTGAGAGCATAGGAGCTACTAGGGTCGACTCTTTTTCTGTTGTCTCCTTGAACACTCGAGGAGGCAGTAGTTGCCTCACATTGTGGACCTGCTCTTCACCGACTGGCTGCATGTCAGTCCTCCTGGCGAGGGCATCAGGTTCACCACCCTTGTCTCCTGGTCGATACTGCAGTATGAAGTCGAAGTCTGCTAGTAGTATTGCCCATCGAGCCTGTCAACCCCTGTGATGTGTCTCTGGGACTTGAAGTACTTGAGAGCTTCATGGTCGGTGAGGATGACTAGTTGGCTCGGCAGTCCAGCTAGCATGTGTCGCCACTGAGTAAGGCAAGCGACCACAGCTAGGAGCTCCTTGTCATGGATCTCATAGTTCTTCTCAGCAGAGGACATCTTCCTGGAGTAGAAGGCCACTGGATGCCATCATCCTTCATGCTCCTGCTTGAGTACTCCTGCTATAGCAAAGTCACTTGCATCGGTCTCCAACCTTGTTGAAAGGTGGTAGTCAAAGTGTTGAAGCACTCCTGCTGTTGTGAAGGCCTGGATGAGCTTGTGGAAGGCCTGCTGGGCCTCCTCTGGTAGCTCGAACTTCTTGAACTGTTCTGTAGGCTTTACCAGTGATGTCAAGGGCTTGGCTATATGAGCAAAGTGGGCTATGAACCTTCGATAGAAGTTGGCAAAACCCAGGAACCTCTGGATGTCATGGACAGACTCCGGCATTGGCCACTCCTTGACAGTGCACACCTTTTCTGGGTCCATCTCTATACCTGTTGGCTTGATGATGTAACCCAAGAACTCGACTGTCCTGGTGTGGAACTCACACTTTGACAGCTTGGCAAAGAGCCTGTTGTTCCGTAACCGAGTGAGGACCTCAGTGACATGCTCCACATGTCTCTCTTCATTGTTACTGAAGATCAGGAAGTCATCTAGGTATACCACTACATATACCCCAATGATATCTAGGAAGATGTCATTGATGAATGACTGGAAGTGAGCTGGAGTATTGGCTAGGCCAAAGGGCATCACTAGGTACTCATAGAGTCCCAGCTGAGTGCCAAAAGCTGTCTTCCATTCATCTCCTTTAGCAATCCAGATGAGGTTGTATGCTGCTCTAAGGTCTAGCTTGGTATAGATCCTTGCCTTCCAGAGCAAGAACAGCTGCTCCTCGATGAGGGGAAATGGGGCCCTGTTCTTGACAGTGATCTCGTTGAGACCCTGGTAGTCCACACAGAGTCTGAGACCTCCATCCTTCTTTGGTACAAAGAGCACTGGTGATCGTGCCGGGTTCTTTGATGGTCTGATGAACCCCTTCTCAAGGTTCTCATCCAGGTACCTCCTCAACTCAGACATCTCCTTGGGTCCCTTAAGGTATAGGGGCCCCTGAGGTGGCTGACCTCCTTCCACTAACTCGAGGTGGAGATCATGCTCTGTTTGTTGGGGCAGCTTGTCTGCTTCCACTTCATTGAACACATCTCGCAGGTGTTGGTATAGCTTTGGTATATCTGCAGCCGTCACCACCTTGTCCACCTCTACCTCCATCTCTACTCCTTTGTCTGCGCCTGTAGGTACAAAACCAAAGGCCGGGAGTGATGATGGTGGCTCCTCCAACAGCATGAACCCTATGGGTCCATCTTCCAGAGCTGCTTGTAGTATGCGCTCTGCTGAGACAAACTCGTTTCCATGAAGGGTTGGTCTCCTCATGGATAGGTCCCCTGCTCTTGCTGCTTCAGGGGGTCTCTTTGGGGGTCGGTCCAGCTCCTGAGTCTTGAACTCCAGCTGGCCCATGTCCCATTGTATGGTGGGTTTGAGCCCCTGTAGCTCGGTGAACCCCAGGATGAGGTTGTAGTCAGCAGTGTTGGCCACTGAAGCTTTGACCACACCCAGATTGTGTGTACCAATAGATACCTGCATGCTTGCAGAACTATTGATGGAGAGTCGGTGTCCGGTGACACCATGGATCAATCTTGTTTTTGTGGGTTTTGTGGGTATTTGGTACTTACTAATGAAAGAATCTGAGACTATGGACAAACCAGCACCGGTATCAGCTAGTATCCGAGCAGGATGGTCTTGGACCATTCCAGAGAGCTCCAACACTGCTTTGCCTCCCACTGGTAGAGAAACATACTTGGCAATCTTGATATATACAGAGTGATGGCGAGGAGGTTTGTGTCAGGGGTCTCGCGCCTGAAACCCAGGCCGGTCTGTCGCGATACTCAGTGACTATCAAACTGCGCGACAGCTATTGTCTCGGTGAGCTACATCACTCGGTGACTATCAGATTTCGCAGTGGCAACAGGTGGCATTTTTGTATCTACTATTGTAGGTTTCGGCTGACCACTGTGGACACTCTGTCCAGAGGTAGCTCGGCACGATCAAATATGATATGACTCTAAGTGAACTTGATATTGACACCAATGGGCTGGTGTGAGTATTGAGTGATGATGTTGACATGATTGTCCAGTGTGATGACTGATGCTTGAAGTGATCCCCAGACTGCAGTGGACTACTGCCTTCGGTTCTATCTTAATCCAGACCGCTGGTTTGCTATGAACTGCCTTCAGATGTCAGTGAGTGGTGATACAACACACACACTACAATGAGGAGCAACCTTGATGGATTGCTACTATGCTGACTGAAACTAATGTATACTTGTGCTGAAGTGATAACTAGTTATGGTGTGTAGAGTGGATGGGGATCCACTCGACCACTGATGATGAGAGGGTGTGCTTATATACACTCCTTGTAGTGTCACCTGTGATGCTACTCTGGTCCTCTCTCTCCAGAGAGTACCCTCTTCATCGAGTACTGTACAAGAGGTCCCTTCAGTACCCTCCTGTCCTCCTTGAGCTATGTGTCGACTCCTTCGACACTGCTCCTCCTCCTTTGACACTGCTCCCTCTCCTTCGGCACTGCTCCTCTTCTTAGTGACCTGTTTTTTGGTCTCCTATGGCTCCTATCTCTCGAGCCCCTGAGTGGTGACTGTCTGCCTGCTCCTTGAGCTTGGTCCTCCTTGTGGCTGTGCTGGTGACCGCCTGCATGCTCTTGAGCTTGGTCCTCCTTTGCATGTAAGTCTGTAGGAGTCCATGGTCTCCATGGAGACTGCACTACGACCATGCTCATCATTGGTATTGACTAGAACTCCGATACCTATGCTCCTTCCATATGAACCAGTGACCCTCCTGCTTCCTGAGCATTCAGGCCCATGACAGACAATAGCTGTCGCACAGTTTGATAGTCACTGAGCAACTCGACGAGCAGACCTGGGTTTCAGGTGCGAGACCCCTGACAATGGTCTTCTTGATGTTGTTGTATTGTTCAGTGAGCCAGTGAATCTTAGTCTTTACTCGACCAGCACCACCAACAGTAGACTCATCTGGGAACAGCTCCTGCCATATCTGCCCACAGATAATATCTTTGTTTGTCTTCAGACCCTTTTCCTGTTCCGCAGTCAAACGTCCTGGCAATAGAACATGTTGGTATTGATCATTATTGTAGATGATATCAACAAGGTTATTTATGTCACTAGGCGACCAATTGAAGTAGGCAATATGATCTGTTTTGTTGAACCTGCTGCCATGAGTACTGGCTTGATGGCTGTGAGCTGCAGAGATTCAAGTTGGGCAGGTAGAGGCTTGGTGAGGCAAAGAACTGGCAGATGTGGTGGTGTTGGAACCAGAAGGAGTGGAGGAGGACAAAGGGGAAGTGGAAGAGGTTGCTGGCTGAGTTGACTCAGCCCCAGCCAAGGTGCTGGAAGTTGCAGAAGGGTGGGGCTGACAAGAGCCATCAAGGTTAGACTGAGCTGACATTGTGTTGTGCTGTGAAGCAGTTGAAGACTGCTCTGATGCTGGAGCCAATCCAGAGGCTTGCTGAAAAGCTGTGAATAGTGTATTGTTGTTGATATGGTTGTGAGGGGATGGCATGTCCATGTCCTGGCACTGACAGGGAGGAAAGGCTACTGGAGATGGTGATAGAAGTGAAGCAAGGACAGATGTAATTCAAAGTGTAAGAAAGTGTAGACAGTGTGGAAAGTGGAGTTCAAGGGTTGTGTGCAGAATTGTTTAGAATCATGTGATATCAGCACATGACAAAAACTCCTGCTGAAAACTCAAATATTCAGAAACCCAGGCTCATGGCAAAAATAAGTAGAGGTTTTCAAAACTTCTGAGCTTTTCTTTTCTGGCAGAGCTTACTTAAGCAGCGAGTTTTCAAAATCCAAAAAAAAACCCATGAAAACTCAGAGAAAACTAAAACCCCCTACTCTTCAAAAAACCGGTGTTTTTAAAAACGCAAAAACTTTGATACCTTCGCAAGTCCCCCTCCGGACTTGAGCTTGTACTTAGAACATCACCATTACAACAATTCTGAATGCCTCAACTCTGGCTTCCTCTTGGCAGGGTTGAATTTTAATGAAAGAGCAACAAAAGAAGCCACAAAGTTGAAATATATGCACCGCTTCGTTGAGGCCACAATCGGGCTCTCTTTATACAGGCTTGTAGCAAGTGCAACACCTATCATATTCAAGTGAACTAAGGCCATAAACATGAGTATATATATCTTCACATCATCTCTGAAAACATTGAGCAGCCTCAGGTGAGTTGAGTGTCTCTCCTGCAGAGCTCCTGAGCTGTTGTCATGTCAACCTTGATGCATTTCATGTGTCTGGGTGAAGCTTGTGAATAAGCAGTGTTTGCTTTCACAAGCTTCGCTTTATCAGCATTCTGAATGAACCTTGGAAATTTTCCGACGTTTCTTCAACTCACGACGACGCTGGAACCAACAACTTAACTTTCCTTGCAACCAACAACGAGTCCCGAGGATCCTTGCACCCTTTCTCTCTTCCACACCAACTCATCTTCAGCTCTGGCTCACAATTGCCGTGCTTTGATTGACCCATCTTTCACTCTTCCTAGCATCTCTTTAACGAACACGATCCGAAGCTGACGAAACACAGCGAAACAACGTCGACGACTTGTGCATTCCAAACGAAAATCATTTTTTAAGCAAAGCTCTTCGCAGGTGCGAAACGAGAATCACAGCAGTCATCGTCCCTGTGACGGGCCAGGCTTCTTGAAAGACAGTCTCGTGCCTCGCTTTTCCCCAATCTTCGCAGCTCGGCATCTGAGTTCTTTATCAGCATCTATAGTTGACGTTCTGGCAATCAATTTCAGGAAACTATCTTTCACAACAACGGCGTCACTTGTTTCAGCCCTGTTTGGTCTTCTTCCCACCTCTTCATATCGTCTGGCTCACGTTGTACCCATTGCAACGTTCCGTCGCCTATCTCGACACAAGACCAGCACCTGTAAAAAAAGCATCGCATTGATTGCAGCATTGGCTTCTGTCCTCGGATTGCAGATCGAACCACGATTCAGCTCTGGAGATAGGATTCTGTTTCAAGCTTCAACGACCTAACGCGAACACCAGCAATCGACTACGCTCTTCATTACCGATACACCCGGCTAGCAGTTGTACTTCATTATGACTTCTACACCAGTTCAAAAGGTACGTTCTCACCCCTTCCACCCTCCCTGGATCAAACCCTTTTCATTCGATACTGACAACTACCGTATTCTCTATCCATCTCCCTTTGATAGTCGGTCCCACTCACATGTTCAGGCCACACCCGACCAGTAGTCCATCTCGAATTCTCCGACTTGCAGGACGACGGCACATACTCCCTCCTCTCCTCCTGCAAAGATGGCAATCCCATGCTTCGGGATTGGCTCGGAGACTGGGTTGGAACCTTCCTTGGACACAAAGGTGCTGTTTGGTGTGGCAAGTTATCTGGTGGTGATGCATCCATCGCTGTTACTGGATCTGCTGATTTTAGTGCGAAAGTGTGGGACACCTTCGCGGGCGACTGTTTGCACACTTTTCCGCACAACCATATTGTGCGAACAGTGGCTATCAATGGGGAAGGGAGGAGAGTTGTTACCGCTGGACATGAGAAGAAGTTGCGATTGTTTGATTTGAATCGTCCGGATGCGGAGGCGCAACTTTTTAGTATCGGCGAAGGGGGTTTGGCGCATGAAGGTGTGATTAAATCTTCTGTTTGGCATAGAGGTCCCGCAGGAGAGAGTACAGTGGTTAGTGCAGGGGAGGATAAGGTGATTAGATGGTGGGACACTCGAACACTCTCCAAGACTCACGAAATGTCTTTTTCGGATCCTATCACTTCTATGGAACGCTCATCCGGCATCTTAGGCGAACTCCTCACCGTAACCAGCGGTAAGGGAGTTTACTTCATCGACGCACTAACCCGCGAAATGAGGAAAAAACACACACTCCAAGTCCCAGTCTCATCAGCATCACTCCACCCAACTCTCGCAGATAGATTTGTAGCAGGGAGCAGCGGAGACGGTTGGGTCAGAATATTCGATTTCGAATCAGGGAAGGAAAGAGAGTTGCACAAGGGTCATCATGGTCCTGCTCACGCAGTCAGTTATTCTCCGGACGGTGAATTGGCAGCTAGTGGAAGTGAAGACGGGACTATTAGACTTTGGCAGACTTGGCCTAGTAAGAAGTATGGATTGTGGACGTGATCCTCCTCGCAGTCCAGGTAATGATGGTGGTGGAAATAAGATGCAGTAGCGGAGCGCACTATTCTAACCAAGCGACAATCACCGCTGTCCGATGTACTTAGCTGCCAAGCGGAATTGCGAAGCGGAATTGAATATCAGGAGTATGGACAACGAAGAATGAACCTCGCATGTGATTCTTGAGCAAAGTGCTTGTTGGGTGTGCGTTTGTGATCGGACGAGACGACCTTGAGAGTGATCTCGGAGGGAGAGAGGCTTTTGTCGATGAGATGTGATCTCTCACAGCCGATGCATTGACGGTGTGTTCTTAGACCTCAGGATGCTTTCTTCTCACATCACAACACTTCGTTCTCACACATCTTTGAGGTATCAATTCGAATGGTTGTATAGCAGAAAGAATACAAGTCTATCTTCTCTTTCGCTAGCTCCACAGTTTAGAACCACTTACTTCCAGCATCACCAACAACCTTCCTCACCTTATCCAGCGCAGGAGGCTTTGTATATTTCGGTTCATCTCTCTTCAACACTTGCTTGTATACCTTGCTGACCGTTTCGGCGGATTCGGGAGTCCATTTGGCTCGCCAAAAGTGAATTCCTGCCGGGGTCAATGCTTTCCTTTCCACGTAGTCTTTTAGGTTGAAGTCATCTCTATCACCCACCTCTACCTTTCTTCCACCGGAGGAGGTAGAGGTTTGTTCGAAAAGGATGGTTGTGTAGCGGTGATAGTTTGTTCCTTGTTGTGGATGGGGGGGGATGTACTCTACTGCCATATCTTTACCCAAATCGATCAGAGGGGAGCTCGTGGCAGAGAGACTAATATCGGTTTTGAGCGCCAGCAAGCTCGTCTTATAGCTTTGTGTCTCTTCGTTCGGTTGGTCGGGATCCACTATTGCAAGTGTGTACTTTTTAGGCTCGGTGTGGAAGACGTTCACCTCAACTTTGGGAGCCTTAACCGAATCTGCCACGGGAACAAACACCCCGGCCAACACATCCCCGCCTTGACTGATATGATCCGTATACCCTCCTCCCTCGCCAAAGCTCAACTGCACATCAACCACGGGCGTAATCGCCGACAAAACATCCGGAAAGATATGCATCAATCTACACCTCTCCATCAGCTTCGCTAGTATACCGGAGTCCTTACGCCAAACTCGCTCTCGAAGATGTCGAAAGACAAGGTTGGAAGCATCGTATGTGGTGGGAGAGGAGGATTGGAATGCAGCGAGAAGAGAAGGGTCGTTGATGCTAGCTGCGATTTGATACGATTCTTTAAGAAGGGCGCGGTCGGCAGGGGAAAGAGAAGCGTAGTCGGTGTCTATGGTGGAGAGGCGTGAGCGAAGGTGGGAGGAGTGGGAGGAGAGATAGGAGAGTGCTTCGTCGTATGCTGGCAGTATGCCGGGTTTGAGTAAGGGTTGCCATGGTGTCTCAGAGGAAGTGCTGGAAGAGGAGGTGTTGGAAGAAGATGAAGAAGCTGCGGCTGCGGCTGCTCGAGCAGAGTGTAAGATGCTGCGCTTTGAGGTGGGGGTGGGGGCGCCACACAGGATTGTTCTGCATGCTGTCCTTGAAGCGGAAGTCATCGTTATGTTTTGATGAACAGGCGGCGTTGGTGTAGCGAAGACGATGATTTAAAGGTGTTGGACAGATGAGTTGGACGAAGGTGTGTGGAAAAAGTGGTCAAGCGGTCGGAAAAAAGGTCGGATAGCAAAGACAGAAGAGGTTCTTCCAACCGCACGAGAAACGTCGCCCGCTCCAGTGAATTTTCGGGAGCATTTGTCGGCAAGGTAGAATGTAACAAAGCTGGAAATGCGGGAAATTGGTCACTCCGCGGAACGTAAAGCTGACATCAGCGTGTCAGTGTGTGTGCGAGTGTGGAGGCATATTCACCATTTCATCCTTCATCGAAACCGAGCCGATGTATGATGGCGATGATTCACAATCCTACACATAGTCCAAGAGGTGGCTAGCTTGGGACAAGGATGAATCACAAACTGGTCACGAATCCCCGCGTTTCCACAGCATGAGGATGTATCTTGTGCAACGTCGCCCCTTGAGCATAGAGAAAAGCTTTATCTATGCACCCTTCCCCACCCAGAACTCGCTCGTTTCATCCGCGCACCATCGCAACGACCTCAAAGATTTACGATGCAACTCTGGCCTATCTCTCTACTCCGTCAACAAGGCTTCACTTCTGCTATTACCACTACAACCCTCATCTCTCTTCTCGCCGGAATCACCGTCGCTCCTGCTCTAGCTCTGCAGCCTCGATTTATCCCCACGCTTGGTTTGGCAGCTAGTAGTGCCGCACTCGTCTCTGCAAGTTTGCCACCCACATACGTAGCAGCCGCTGCACCCGTGAACGTCAAACAGAAGATCTTTCGTCTAGGCAAACCTGCCGCAGATATCAAAAGAGCTTTACAAGCGCTTTATTCCACCATGTCTTCCTCCACCACACCCACCTTGCCTCAGAGCAATGACTTCGACCAGTACAAGTCGACCCCACACATCGATCCAACTCCAGAAACCGCTCAACTCGTTCGTGATGCTCAAGATTTAGCCTCCGCCAAACCATCCCCTGCCATCTTTGCTCGCTCTTGGTCGCCGAGCGCTATCTTTGCTGATCCAATCTGTCATGCTGAAGGTAGCCGCCAGTACCTCGCGCAATGGTACGGTGTGCCTGCAGCCTTCTCCGAGTCCGAAACGCTAGCTTGGAAACTAGTCAAGCAAGAACCAGGTGAGGTCCAGTATGCGCAGAAGCAAAGATATAAGGTGAAAGGTTTAGGTATGACTAAAGAGATAATCTCAACCGTGGTAATGGAAAGAGACGCGGGAAATAAGATTACTAGGTACGAGGATAGGTGGAATCATAAGCCTCTTGGAGGGTATATCATGTGGCCGTTTAGACGGTTGAATGCTCTCGGTTTGCCGTTTCTTGTGGGAGTGCCGAAGGAGACGAAGCAAGCTCTGAACCATAAGGATCTTTGAAAAGGATGAAGCATGAATTGTACATTGTGTTTGTTCTTGGATCGTAGAACGAAGATTTGATGTTCCTCATCGATCATGATAAATGGCTGTGAGAGCGAGGGTGTCATGTGTTTTGTTGCGACGATTCGCAAGAGACAGGCAGAATCAAGACAGCGTGAAGATGAGAAGCGAGCACAAGTGAACCAAAGACGAGATGTCCACGCCCGCTCCAAACTCATGTGCAGAACAAAGACCTTCTTATCACACTTCCAGCCGTCTTCTTCTCAACAACCGCTTTCCCCTCATCACAGTCACAGCAAACATCACAGTAAGAGTAGATTGGACTGGCATGGTAAGCCGTCAACGTTTGTATTCGGAGCGTATCATCAAAGCCAAGGGTATCAAAAGACCTAATAGCGCCGACAAGAACAATCAAGATCGTTGTCAGCATCCTATTCCTTTCCTCTCTCGAAGAAGCAATAAGCACAAGGTTTGAGGTCGAGCAAGGTGTGTATATCGTTGTGTTCAGATTAATGCCCTGGAAAATGGGTTTAGTGGCAGGGCGGATTCGCCATGGTTTTGTACGAAGACCGTCGTGATATGTTGATAGGGCTCATCATTCGAGTATACCACCCACCTCCTCCTCCATTGCTTTTACTGTCTTACTCACATTCTTTCTTCCTTTATCTTGTACGAGGTGAAGAGCTGAAGGTACTACAGCAACGAACCAATAAAACAAATTCGGATGTGGTTAGCAGACCTATCACCAGCGGCTGAGTTATGGCGAGTTGTGGAACGAGGAGAAAGGGGGGTTGGTAGCTCATTAAACAGCCTAAAAAGTATCCATCATGAAGCAAAATTCGGACGGTAATTTCCAGCATCCCTCCCGAAGGAGGTGATACAAAATGTAATCTTCGCTGACCATTCCCACCACATTACACCACACCCTCTATCTAGGTATGTTAGGGGAAGGGGGGACTCACTATTTATCGTAGCGCTGGTCGCTACTTTTCATTTCGATGGGGGTGAATTTGTGGGTTGGAGTGGAAGTGACTCGTCGTAGAGCTTTTTCCATTCTGCTGACCAATACTTCCATCTTGCGACTGTAGGCAGTTGGGCTGGCGATAAGCATGATTACCTGTTTGCGCAGATCAAGCGTCTGAGCTGTATCGATATCAGAGTCTTGCAGACGAAAAATGGCGGTACGGAGGGCAGAGACGAGACGGGTGCGGGTACGGTGTCGGATAACGGCGAGTTTGTGGATTCGTTTCTTGGATGACATTACGAATATGCGCAAGATTGGCCGACCTTCCGCCGACAGAGGGGTTGGGTTCGGGATTGGCTCCCATCGATCTGCATCGCCCTCCTTTGAAGGAGCGGAGGGTTGGTAAAGAGGAGAACGTAGATGCCTCCTCTGATGAGTAGCAGGATCGATCGGCAAAGGCAACCAACTCGGCATCAACCTCGTTTCATCCAACCGTCCCAGCTGGTCCGTAAGATGTCGAGGGAAACCCTTGAGCACCATTGTAAAGTCTTCGCAATGAAAACTCGGATCTTGTCGATTCGGGACGAAAAAACTTTCGGCGGTTTTATCCAAACTTGAAGGAGGTAATGGTTTCACCTACACAGCACACAATGAACAAATGCGAGCATGTATGTCAGTAATCCTCATCCATTTGTACTATCGAAAAAGCAAGGGGAGAAAGGAGGAAGGGAATGTGGCCAAAACCCTAGGTTGTAGCCTCAAACGAGCATTGGTACATAGGACCTCACTCCAAGTGCTATGAAATTAGGGTGCCAGCCCAAGTACATTCATCCCGGCACTAACCCCTTTCGCCAAACTACCTTCCACCCTTTGGAGAAAGGGTTTCGGGAAACAAGGGCAGATGGGGAAAGCGCAAACACAGGCGAAGAGGTGACAAGGGCACATGGATCTAGGCAAAGCCGCCGCCAGGGTTATCGCGTTTTTTACACTTCCACTCGCCCGTCGGTTGGGACAGGCTCATGGCTTCCTCATGTGTCGAGGATGTCGCTCCCAATCAGACGATATTGTGCTAGGGACACGGTACGAATCCGTGAAGACTCAACCGCACCACGTGCACCGGCGCCAGTCATCCACAGAAGATGACGGATGGGGGGAAAGAATGGATGAAAAGGGATTACGTTGGGAATGATGCTTACCAGAATCCTATGGTCAGGTGCAGGGGTCTGCAATGAAACGGTTCTACTTGAAGCCGTCAACAATGATGATGCTGGTCTAGGAGCGCGCACCAACCGGGAGACGGAACGTACGCATTGCATTGTGTCCGCAACAGAACTTGAGCCGTCTGTAAACGCCAACGAGATTGCAAGTCAGCAACTTGAGCTCTAGACTGAGACCAAGTCAGAGTAGCCGCAAAGACGCATCTTGAAGAACAACAACGATCGCGAGCGCAGCGAAGGCATATGTTTCGACGTATAATCAGAAAGCTTTGCCAAGTTAACGCGAACCAAGACCGCGAGACTCTAGTTTGTAAAATGCTGTAGCATCCTTTAGTCGAGTTAATGCCAGTTGCAGCGATGAAGTCTACTTTCTATGAGATGCTCTTGAACGTTGGATACACACCTAGAGATGACGGTCCAAGTTGGCCTTTGGGCTCAAGAGTGAGGAGAGAGGGGTATAGTTGCGCTTCTACCAAGCCGGGTCACCAACAAGAAGCCAGAAGAACAGTCAGTGACGGTTCTGATGCTCTTGGCGAGGTCCGAAGAGGCTTTGCGATGTTCTGATCATCTGATTCGTGTATAAAAATTTCTGATTGGACACGCAATCACGAACATCATGCGTGGGTTGTTTTGTAATCCTTCGGAACGAAAGCCTTCTTTGCGAAGACACTTACGAGAAGGAAAGAAGATAGAGGGATTGTTTGCTACGTCGATGCAGAGAGGTAGGTGAGGATGCACCGACCTGCGAGCATAGCTGTAACCATCACTAAGATGGAGATGGTGTGTTGTGGTGAGAGAAGAAGGGTAGCCAAACAAGATTCTGTCAGTTCAGCTAGGCTTTTTTGTTTTTGTTTTTTTTTTTTTTGTTTTTTGTTTTTTGTTCTTTTGGCTTTCCTGCCTTCTCTTCGCTCTGATGAAGCAGAAAAACTGCGGTTGACAGACGCTTTCACCGCAATTTCGCACGAGAAATTTGCTTCAGGTCTCGTGATCGGCCATCGAAAAAAGATTAAATTGTTAAAGCGTAACTGCTCTTCAGTACTGAACAGGAATTCGAAAAAGAAAGTGAAATTTAAGTCTCGGTCAAATTTTGAGCTGCTCGATAACAAGAAGAAAAAAGTCTCTAAACCGGAAAGCGGAGAAGAGTCCTCTTCTGCGCTTTGCCATTCATGGTCTACACCCGCGCATCATCACAATCACCACCACCATCGTCACCATCGTCACCCTCCTCACACCCCCACCTATCGCAAAGATGGCCAAAGACGAATCCAAAAAGGAAAAAAGGTCCAAGCGCAAATCCGAAGTTGCCGCTATGGACATTGACACCGACGTTGACTCCACCCCTTCCAAGTCTTCCAAGAAGGACAAGAAAGAGAAGAAGATCAAAGTCGAAGTTGACATTGCCGCCGACGCCTCTAATGACGAAGACCCATCCGCCTCAACCGCCCAAAACATTTCCGAAATCGCTCAGCCACTCGCTCAACCCAAGATGAGCAAGAAACTCTTCAAGCTTACCAAGAAAGCCTCCAAGTCTCGTGGTCACGTTAAACGTGGTGTTAAGGAAGTAGTAAAAGCTTTGCGAAAGGGAGAGAAAGGTCTTGTTATCCTCGCAGGCGATATTTCTCCTGTTGATATCCTCAGTCATATCCCGGTGCTGTGCGAAGATACGAGCAACCCATACATCTTTGTTGACAGCAAGGAGGCCTTGGGAGCAGCAAGCGCAACGAAAAGACCAACGAGCTGCGTCATGATCGTTTCAGGAGGCGGAAAGAAGGCTGCAGCAAAGGGAAAGGACGCAACAAAGGCAAAGGAGGATTACTCGGAGGATTACGCTGGTTTGCACAAGCAGGTTCAGACTTTGAGCGATCAGGTCGCTCTTGCTGTCTAACCTTCCTTCTCCTACACTTTCATCGACCATTATCTTGCATTCTCTCTTACCTCTCTCGGCTCTAGCGACTCAACGTTTCCAGTATTTTGTACATTAGATCTCTAGCTTTGCCGTCTCTGTCAATCACATTTGGTTGGCACGGCACTCACTCAGCATACAACTCACGGCGCCTGCTTCTGGTCTGTGCCTCACCCTCACACAGCATCCGGCAAGGTGAAAATCGTCATCAATTTGCTCAGCATTGAAGATGACTCTTGGTTGTACTGGTACATGCGATGCAATCAGCTCTTTGGCTGAACACCCGCAGCTTAATGACTAGCGCTGCAGCGACCCACCAGTCAAGCGCTTCAACATCCCCTCAGCACTCGACCCAGAAACATTCGAGAACCCCGAAACGCCTCCTGCAGATTCTGGCGTTCCCTTATTCCCCCCCTCCCTCTGCTCACCTTGTCCATCCTGCAGCGGCGCAATAGCCTGGAATAGCGAAGGTCGAGACTGAGAATTGCGTCCATACGTCTGCTTGCCTATCGTGATTGCCTCTCGTGCACTCTCACCACCTGGCGTTGGCCCGAACGGTGGTCCCTGAACAGCATGTGCTGCGGCACCAGTGAATCTGCCCAGTGTCTGGCTCAGGAATGACGGCTTCTGTGTCGAAGTGAGTGCCGGACGAGATGAAGTCGTTGTGCCAAAGCTCGGGGAGCGGAACGCTGTCCTATTCGCAGTCGAAGGAGCAGCCTCGTCAGACTGATCGGCACCTACATGAGGCGAAGATGGTCCGGCGAGCGAGCCAGATGAAGAAAAGGACGACGGGAAAGCACCGGGGATGGCATGTGCAGTGGTTACCACCGTAGTGGCCGCAGACGACGACGACGAGGCTTGTCTGCGGTGCTGACCCGACGTACCGAGCGTGTCAAAGACGATGCTGCGCCCATTGATCCGGATACCACCGCCCTGGTTCGATGCGGACGCAGTTGAAGCCAACGACGCCGTGCGCTGTGATGCCTTCGAAGCGGCATCGCTAGGCCAACGCTGCACCTTTGGCGTAGGCTCGTCACGGCGCTGTTCCCCTTGTTCGGCTCCACTCGCAGACGAGCTGATGTAAAGGCTCGACTTGCGTCGTGCCTGAGCGCGCCCAAGTATACCCATACCATCACGATCAGCTGGCAGCGATGCAGGGCCAGGAGACTGTGAGAAGGGATTCGAGACGGCTGTATCGACCAAGTCAGACTGCAACGCAGGTCGTGCAATGCGAATGGCGATACCGTCCGATCGGCTCTGCGACGCTGGTGCAGAGGTGACACCTCGTCCGTCAAACGATCTGTCATCCGGACTCTCGCCTCCTCCTTGACGCCTCGCGGCACGTCCGGACGGAGAGGCATTCTGCACTCGTCCCGCCATATCTCCACAGCGCTTGTTGGGAGCGCGACCGAAAGCGGGTGCCATCGTAGCATGCTCGATCAGCGTCGAGCGATGACTCGTGGAGCCAGTCGTACTTGAGGCAGCGTCCCCGTCATTTCCAACAGCACCGTCACGTCTGCGTGCATCGGCTTCCTCTGTAATGCCCGTGATGCTGCGTGGAGGCCACTGCGTCGCATTGGCCGAAGCCGACGAGCCAGCCCTCCATCTACCTGCTCCACTGCTGCTCAGAGCGCTCTCAGCTCGAAGTGACGAGGCGGGTGAAGCACTACGCAATGCGCGTGTCAGTGCGGAAGTCGTTGTTGTAGCAGATCGCGGCTCTGTAGTCGAGGTGGCTTGCTGAGCTTTGTCTTCGTTTTGACCAGCGGACTTGCTCTTTTCGGTGGAGGTAGGTCCCGAGAAGACCGCGGTGGATCCAACATGTGGCGAGGACTCAGGCGTCTGCATGGGTGGAGTCGACTGTTCAACGGATTGAAGAGAGAAGCCGGATGCCTGAGCTGCCAGATCATCGTCTCGTCCCGTCTGTGCATCGCCAGCACCCCTTGCTTCATGCATAGCTTGTTGTTTCAGCTCGCCTCGCTCCTCAGTGAGGCGTGCGACTTCAGCAGCGGATCCAGTCTGATCACCTTTTGACAAGCTTTTGACCCCAGTCAAGACACTCACACTCTGACTCCTCGGATGGCTCTGGGCCTCCTTCCGATCCACGTGGTGTCCGTTCGCACTCTTGCTATCGGCATGGTTGTTGTCAACATTGTTGGTGCTTGCACCGATCGCAGCCGAAGAGCTCTTCCTGCTGCGCAACGAAGGCGGCGCCGAGCTGTGGCCAGTGTACGTCTCCACATCCAGGAGGAAATATCGCACGTCTTCAGGCAGCTTGAACGGGTTCGGATCGTCCGAGTCTGCAGCGCTCTTGTCGTCCTTCTTTGCACCATCAGCCACAGGTACGACCCTATCTGTGATCTTTGTGATTCGAGCTACGATCCACTCCTTCGTGCGCAGCTGCTCAGCAAGGGGTCCCTGAGCATTGAGGAAGAAATGAGGGAAGCTGATGTTGAACGCAGCCCAAGGTTTCGAGGCAAGGTTCGAGTTTCGCGTTGGCAAGAACAAAGCCAGGTCATCAGGCTTGAAGTTGCGCACAGCAATCTTCTCCCGAGCGGCGGCGTTGGCTTTGGTGACCTTTTCGTTGGCCGACTTCCACGCCTTCTGCCACTTGCGCACCAAGACGTTGAGTGAGTCCAGCTTGCCCTTCACCTCTTCGTACATCTCGGCAACATCGAATGCTCGCAATGCCTCGAGAGTAGTATCAAAGTTGGCGCCCTCGGCTTCGGCTTCAAAGGCCTCAAGAGCAGCCTGTCGTTGCGAGTCGGACATTTCGGATACCGAGAGGCTGCCCGTAGAAGCTGCGATCGCGCGCTGTGCCGTGATGGCTCCCCCCGAAGTCGAGGCGGTGTTGTTGCCGTTGTTCGGCGCAACGCTGGACGACGATGCTTGACGAGACGAAGAATGAGTCGGCATCGCTCGCACCGTCTTTCGCAATAAGCTTGTCTTGGCGAGCAGACCCCTTGTGCGTTCAAGCAACTGCTGACGACTCGCCTCTGCTTCTCTGCGAGCCGCCTCGGCCTCGTCAGCGAGCTCCTTGGCGCGGTCCATCTCTTTGACGATCTCTTCATGGGCCACATCGGCAGCATGCAGTTGTCCACGCAGAAGCTCGATAGCTTCACGGTCAGGAATGTGACTCTGCTCCGCCCGGTTGGCAATGGCGGTCTGCTTCTCCAGGAGCTGCTCTTTGGCATCCAGATCAGCCTTGAGCGCCCGCACCTTCTCTTCTAGAATGGCACGGTCGCCGTCTGCCTCAGCGCGATAGGACCGGATCTGTCGCTCTTTGACGGCTTCCACCTCTGCCGCTGCTTCTCGTGCTTTTGCAGCTTCCGCATGCGCATTTGACAGCTGCTCGGTGAGCTCATCGATTCGGGCTTGAGCGGTACGCAGCTCGCCTTCGAAGCTTGATCCTTCGCTGAGCAAGGCCTCGATGCGATTGCTGGCGTCAATGCGTGCACTCTTGGCTTCCTCCAATTCAAGATGAAGCTCATGTGCCTGTGCTTCGAGCTCAGCCACTCGATCGGCATCCTCCATAGCTTCTTGCCTGGCTTCCGCCTCAGTACGATGACTCTGCTCCAAGTCACGGCGCAGTTGACTCACCTCATCAACCATGTTGAGTCGGCACTCGCGCTCTAGCTCGAGATCAGCATCGAGCGTCTCGATTCGGCTCTGTGCTTCGCGCTTCTCTGTTTCCAGTTTGTACACGTCCGACTTGCCTGTCTCGATCTGTCGTTTCAATATCTCGATCTCGGCCTTGAGACCCAATATGCGGGTTTCGTTATCAGCCTTCAGAGTCCTCTCTGCTTCCTCCTTTGCAGCTTTAGCTGCAGCAAGTTCGTTTCGAAGTTGGGCCATCTCCTCGCTGTTAGCCGCCGCGAGCGAAGCAGTGAGGCGCTGACGGCGTCGCATTCGTTTCCTTGCTCGGATGGAAGTATCAGATCCACTTTCATCTCCATCCTCGTCTGAGCCTTCCTCTTCGTTGTTTTGATTTAGTAGTTGCTGGTTGACGAGATTGACGAACTCGTCGTCTAGGTCTTGCAGGGCTGCAGCTAGAGCTTGTAGAGCAGCCTTGACCTCAGGTATTGGGCTCGTAACGCCATCTGCACCCTCCGCCTCCTCCTCGCGCAGTCGCAGGTCGACGTGGTCGAGCAGCTCGTAAAGCGCTTCGAGATCTGGAAGACTGAGATCAGCCATTCCTTCGCTGCTGACACGCGGTGTGGTGATCTCCAGACTCGGTGGCTTGTCTTCCATGCCTTTGACTTCCCATGGCAACAATGAGGAGATGTCGCTGCGGTAAAACTGTCTGCGCTTCCACTCCGAAGCCGAAACTTTCGCCATAATCTCAGCCAGCGACTGAGATTTACCAAGGAAGTGCTTCGCAAACTCACGTCTTCGGACCACTTCAACCACAGTGGCACCATAGGCCCAGAGCATGTTCTTAAGGCGATGCAGATGCTTGAAACCATCGAGCTTATTCGAGTGAAGATCCGCGTCGACAGTAGCCAGCAGAGATCCAGTCTCTGTGAATTCGGATTGAATCCCAGAGATGTCGATGAGCAGATGCAAGCTGCGTTCGAGAATGTCATTTCGATCCTGCGTCAAGCGCTGGACACCCTCTCGTACCACTTCGTCCAGCAGAAGGAGCTCGTTGGAGCTGTTGACGATCTCATCAAAGGTCTCGCGATCGATCTTGTCTGCAACTGGCCACCCTTGTGCATCAGGTGAGCATGTCGACTGGATGAATGCATGCAGCTGCCGAGTCCTTGCTTCTGCCTCCAGGACACGCTGATACGTTTCATCTGCCACCTCAGGTGTCGTGGACTGCACCTCGTCTGAAAGACCTTGAGTATCGTTACGAACGAGTGAAAGTTCCGATTCGATGCCTTCGATACGCTCCCGCAGCTCTGTGTAGACGCGATGACAAGCATCAGCCACAGCGCTCATCTTGGACTTGCTGATATAGTCGCCGAGAGTTCTGTGCTTTGGCTTCGCTGCCTGACCGTTGTTCGAGCCATTCTGCGCTGAGCTGGAAGACGAAGATGCTGCAGCAGCGTTGACCGACTGGAGACGAGGATGAATAGAAACCATTCCGAGGATGCGCAGATCACGCTCGTAGCCTTGCAACAGACTCTGCATCCTCGTCAGCTCCTTCTGGGCGACGTCATCGATCAGCGCTTTGGCTCCCTTTTCGATATTGTTGGCATGATCCCGAAGATTGGAGAGAGCGACTTGAAGACTGCGAGCTATGAGCGTAATCCTCTCGAGCAAGGCATGGCAGGTAAGTTGGTGATTTGTGACAAGACTGGCGATCTCTGCGGACCAGCTGACGAGGGCTTCGAGAGACTTGGGCGTTGGTGGAAACGATAGCTCGACATCTGGCAGCGACGGCACGGGTTCGAAAGTCGCATGCTCAGCCAGCTCGGCAGCTAACTCTGTTGGATCTGTGTAGAGAAAGTCACGATTGTAGACGAAAAACTCTTGCGATTGCGACTCGCTTGGACTGCCATCTCGGTGTGTGTCCTGATGTGTTGAGCTTGACGGATGTGGCTTTGCGACCGCTGTGGAGGAAGATGCAGATGGGAAATTGTGTGATTGGTGAATGATGCGATTGAGCAGTTCTTGCTTGAGCTGACTGCCATCGGAGGTCATGCAAATGATGGCATCGGAAGGGATCTCTGTGGCTAAGGAGAGAGTGTCGAGGAGATCATCGAGCGAGGCAAACTGGGATAGAGGCTGGTTGACGACAATGGAGCGACCATCATACGCTCGTATGACCCTCATGACTAGCTGAAAGTGGTCACAATCACAGCTGTGGGCTGTAGTTTAGCTCGCCTCCTTCTCGCTCACTGTTCCATGTCGAGCTTTGAAAGTGTCTGAGCCTCCTGATTGATTTGTGTCGAATTAGTTGGCCGCTCGCTGTTCCAGCCGTTGGTGATTGGCGAATGAGAAGAAGGATGGACCTAGCCGATCGAAGGCTAAATAGAGAGGCGTAGAAGTCCGAACCGAGGACACGACGAATGCTGGAATGCAAATGCTGACAAGTATGAACCAAGACTGTCGTTGTTCACGCCTGTTGAGCGAGTACAGATGTGGTGTCCCAAAACCAAAAAAAAAGGACGGTGGGAGTAATGATGCTGAGAACTAATGCTAAGTTGCTGTCGTTAGCCAAGCAGGTGAGGTGATCACAGAAGAGTTGAAAGGCTCAGTTTCACGATTGGGACCATGGAGTTGAGTTGGACCCTGAGCAGTCACACATGTTTCCTAGCGCCTTCAGATGCGTTAGAAGGGAAGCTTGGAATTTCAGAAGTGGAGGGGAAATGTGAATCCCCTCTATATATATCTTACATGTCTGACTGTGTTCTGCTGATCGTCTGAAGGGTGCCCCTTAAGTACAAAGGGGAACAATGGTGATCAAAGGGGAGTGATAACGAACAAAAGGCAGTGAGGATTCATGCGAGAGAATCAAAGGGGTCTGCAAGGGACTTCCGACATGTGTGTCAGAGGTCTCGCGCCTGAAACCTGATATCTGTAATAGAAACGCATCTATTACGAATCCTGTTGAGATATGTGACAATGTGTTATGTATTACTGTTCTTGTCAAGATATGTAGTAAAGAAGCCTCTATGACTTTTCTCACTTGAAGATGTAGTAGTGGGTTTGCTATTGCAGGTTTCAACTGACCACTGTGGACACTCTGTCCAGAGGTAGCTTGGCACAATCAATGACTATATGAACTTGTACTGACACCAAGGTCTGGTGTGAATGAGATGGTTAGTGGCACCGACACAAGTGTCCAGTGTGTCAACTGAGTGCTTGAGGTGATCCCTGGACCGCAGTGGATGATTGCCTTCAGTTCTATGATTGTGAGCTGGACCGCAGATTGCTATGAACCACCTTCGGTGTTGATCATTATCCAGACTTCTGGTTCTATGAACTGCCTTCAGATGTCAGTGAGCAGTGATACAACACACATGCTACAATGGAAGCAATCTACTTGTGATTGCAACTTTGCTGACTGAAAACTAATGTATACTTATGTTGAAGTAATAACTAGTTTATGGTGTGGAGTGGATGGTGATCCACTCACTGGCTATGACAAGGAGAATGGTTATATACCATCCTCACAGCGTCACCTGTGACACTGCTCCTGTTCTGTGAGGTCCCCTCAACCCTATGTCCCCTCCTTGTCCCTCCTGCTGTTTCCCATCCATGTTGGGCTGCTGCTCATTGGCACTGCTTTCCTCTCTTCTTGTGGATGGATGGCCCTTGTGCTACTTCATCATCACCAGGGGCAGTTCCCACTTCATCTGAGTGGCAACCTGCATCTTTTCATCTCCCTCCTGTTGCCTGCACCCATCTGCCGGCACTGACTTCATCGTTGAGCAAGGTCCCTGCTTTATACAGTGGCTACTCCTCCCTTGTTCTGTGTCATCCCATTTCTGTGTGGGCGATAGAGGTTTCTGTCAGCGGTCGCGCGCCTGAAACCTGAGATCGGTAGTAGTGTCGATACTATTACCGATCCTGTCGAGTTATGCGACAACACTAGAGGTATTTCGATTCTTGGTGAATTATGTGATAGAGCTGTCTCTATCACTTTTCTCACTCAAATCTGTAGTTGTGGTTTTGCTATTGCAGATTTTGACTAACCACTGTGGACACTCCATCCAGAGGTAGCTCAGCATGATCAATAACGATATGAACTTGTAGTGACACCAAGGTCTGGTGTGAGTATATATTGGGTGGTGTCAACACAAATGTCTGGTGTGTCAACTAGTGCTTGAAGTGATCCCTGGACCACAGTGGACTACTGCCTTCAGTTCTAACTTAATCCAGATCACTGGTTTGCTGTGAAGTGCCTTTGGACATCAGTGAGCAGTGATACAACATGCACACTACAATGAGAGGCAATCTACTTGATTGTGACTATGCTGACTGAAACTAATGAGTACTTATGCTTCTGAAGTAATACTAGTTATATGGTGTAGAGTGGATGAGGATCCACTCATCCACCTATGAAGAGAGGGTATGCTTATATACATCCATCATAGTGTTGCCTGCGACACTGCTCTGGCTCTATCTCTCCAGAGAGTACCTTCTTCATCGAGTATTATGCAGGGATCCCTGTAGCACCGCTCCTGTCCTTCCTGAGCTGTGTGTTGACTCCCTTGGCACTGCTCTTTCTCCTCATGACCTGCTTGCCAGTGTCTTTGACACAGCTCTTCCTCCTTCAACTGGTGATGGTTTTCTTGACTCCTATCTTGCGAACCCCTGAGTGGTAACCATCTGCATGCTTCTGAGCTTGGCCCCTGTCTTGGCAGTGTTTTATCCTCCTCGTATGCGAGCTTGGTCCTCTTTGCATGTGAATCTGTCATACCAACATCCTTGTCACTGATCCCCACGGAATCTGCCATTCAATCATGCTGTCAGGGGTCTCGTGCCTGAAACCCAGGACGGTCTTTCGAGCTGCTGGGTGACTATCAAACTGTGTGACAGCTATTGTCTCGATATCATTCTTGATGAGCTATGTTTCTCGGCAACTATCGAGTTGTGCAATGACAGTGGGTGGTGTTCAATATGTATACTATTGTAGGTTTCGGCTGACCTCTGTGTCAGGGGTCTCGCGCCTGAAACCCAGGTCGGTCCGTCGAGATACTCGGTGACTATCAAATTGCGTGACAGCTATTGTCTCGGTATCAGTCTCGGCAAGCTATGTTGCTCGGTGACTATCAGGTTGTGCGGTGGCGACGGGTGGTGTTTGTTGTATATACTATCATAGGTTTTGGCTGACCTCTGTGGACACTCTGTTCAGGGGTAGCTCGGCACGATCAATGTCAATACTAAGGTTATGATGACACCAAGGTCTGGTGTGGGTGTTGATGATGATGAGGGTGATGGTGTTGGTGATAAGGTTGGTGGTGTCAACACGAGTGTCCAGTGTGACGACTGATGCTTGAAGTGATCCCCAGACCACAGTGGACTACTGCCTTCGGTTCTATCTTAATCCGGACTGCTGGTTTGCTATGAACCACCTTTGGACGTCAGTGAGTGGTGATACAACACACACACTACAATGAGGAGCAACCTTGATGGATTGCTACTATGCTGACTGAAACTAATGTATACTTGTGCTGAAGTGATAACTAGTTATGGTGTGTAGAGTGGATGGGGATCCACTCGACCACTGATGATGAGAGGGTGTGCTTATATACACTCCTTGTAGTGTCACCTGTGATGCTACTCTGGTCCTCTCTCTCCAGAGAGTACCCTCTTCATCGAGTACTGTACAAGAGGTCCCTTCAGTACCCTCCTGTCCTCCTTGAGCTATGTGTCGACTCCTTCGACACTGCTCCTCCTCCTTTGACACTGCTCCCTCTCCTTCGGCACTGCTCCTCTTCTTAGTGACCTGTTTTTTGGTCTCCTATGGCTCCTATCTCTCGAGCCCCTGAGTGGTGACTGTCTGCCTGCTCCTTGAGCTTGGTCCTCCTTGTGGCTGTGCTGGTGACCGCCTGCATGCTCTTGAGCTTGGTCCTCCTTTGCATGTAAGTCTGTAGGAGTCCATGGTCTCCATGGAGACTGCACTACGACCATGCTCATCATTGGTATCGACTAGAACTCTGATACCTGTGCTCCTTCCATATGAACCAGTGACCCTCCTGCTTCCTGAGCATTCAGGCCCATGACAGACAATAGCTGTCGCACAGTTTGATAGTCACTGAGCAACTCGACGAGCAGACCTGGGTTTCAGGTGCGAGACCCCTGACACAAATCAGGTTGTCAACTTAGGGCATCTGCCACTATGTTTTCATCACCCTTTCTATAGATGATGTGGGGATCATACTGCTTGATGCAATTAAGGTAGCGGTACTTGTGTGGAGTGATCTTGCATTGGGTGCAGAAATAGACAATACCTTTGTAGTCCATTACCCAAGTGAACCTGCCAGGTGCTCTGTCAATGTAACAGCAGAAGTGAGTCATGCTGGCAATGCCACCAAGAAACTCTCGCTCCTTGGCAGAGTAGTTCCTCTCCATCTTGGATAGTTGCTTGGAGAAGAAGGCGACTGGCTGCAGGGCTGACTTGGGGAGAAACAGTTGAGGAAATTGGTTTGCCCGAGATGCATACAGAAGCGAGGACCGCAAATAGGCAGCCCGCATACGAGATGCATAATGGTTGCCATGGTAACGACCCAGAAGCCACACATAAGGGGACAACCAGGAGCATGCTGCAGCAAGTACACAATCAAGCAACATATAGTAGTGCACACAGAGATCACGCCCAAGCGTATATATAAACCAATGTAGCCGAGTATCCACAAAAGAAATAGTAGTTAGTATCACCGACTAATCCTCAACTGAAACTCCTTGTCATTGAACTGCTGGCCCTGCCAATCACAACAAACTTGTGATAGGACAGTGCCGATTGTGGTGTCAGATGCATCCGACTCAATGTAATAATGCTTGCCAAGCTGGGGAAGACCAAGAACCATATTCTGTATCACCGCCTTTAGCTCGTTAAACATGTGCTTTTGAGGCTCCTTCATGTCAATCGCTGCTCCCTTCCGAGGGCTTCCTTCGGTCAACTCGTAGAGGGGGTTGTCATAGGACCGGATGCGCAGAAGAACCGGATTTGTATGAGAAGAGACCACGCCCAGGAATCGCGGGATCGGGCGATTGGAGAGTTCCGACCTGAGTCTTGAGCACACTAATTACCTTCGTAGGCAAGTCCTCAGTGCTCATGTCACAGCTGACCTGTACCATGTGTCCGTTGATCTGCAATTTCAAACTGGGGGCAGGCTTGTCGTTGTTCCAGACAAATTCAGCTTGGGTCTGTCATAGGAAGGGTAAACCCACAATGAGACTGAAGTCGCAGCCTGCTGGATATCATGGATGAGGTCATGGTACCTAGAGGGGAGTTTCTCGCAGAAGCAATTGACCTACTCGGAGTCCGTGAAGCTATCCGGTGGAGCGAGAACACAAGCTTGTGGAAGTCCTTTATATAGCTGTCCATATTCTTAAAGGCAAGTGCCTTGATCTTGTGCCTTGCTGTGAAGGCTGGGTTCTGTTCTTCATGAGCCTCCAGGAAGGCTTGTCAATACACAATCCACAGGAAGGAGGTGTATTTCTTCCTGAAGGCATGCTACCACCCAAGTGGGGAGCCCTCGAGATAGCTAGAGATGGCAACTGACCACCTGCTCTTACTGACTCTGCCGTTGACTAGTACCTCGATGAAATCTTGAAGCCGTTTGCCAGCAGTCTCCTCAGTGGAGTCATTGTAGGGATGAAATTTGGGGATGCAAGCATCCTTAGAGGCATTGAAGATCTTGTGGTTGTTGGTGGCATTGTTGAAATCCTCAGACCAGTTGATCTTGTCTTTGGTCACTTGGGCTAGACCAACTTCTCTGCCATCCTGTTTGTTGGTGGCAAAGGCCTCTTGCTTGGCCGGCAAGTGCATTACTTCGTTGGAGGGGAGCTGACCCTCAGCAGGCAGCTGAGGGGGCAGCATACTCCTGGACAATCTCATGCATGTGTTGCTCATTCTGCTAGGAGAGCTGAGTGAACCTGTTGTCAATGGCCTGAGTGAATTGAGTTAGGAAAGCACCCAGCTTACTGTTGATCTCGTCGATCGACAGCTTCGTCTCATTGCCGAGGGCTTTGATGCTATCAGAGAGGCGGCAAGGCTGTTCTGAGGGGATAAAAGAATGCTTGATTGTCGGAAAACAAGGGAGACCAAGAAGCAAAATGCAAACGAAACACAAACTGCCCTGCGTAGCGTAAAAGGATCACATAGCATGCGAAATACGTCTCTTGAAACGAGCCATCTTCGACTCCGAAGCTGGCGAAGTTGGGGACGATACACTGTCTCCACTGCCATTGCCTCCACCAGTGGGGCTGGGGTTGAAAGAGCGGTCGGTGCTGACCTGCCTTGCGCCGTGGGTGCTCTGCTGATGCGACACGTAAGCGCTAGCGTTGAGATTAGGGCCGGTGCGAGGGACTGGAGGATGTCCACAGGGTTGGAAAGGGTCATCAGAGTCCGATGGAATGGCTTCTTTGCCTGCTCGACTGCGACTGCGGCTTCGACTACGGCCCCGTGCGCCTGTTGGTATAATGGCATTCGGCGATCGGTCGACCGCATCGATGGGTAGCTTGATCGATCCGTCACCTCCCAGGGCGACATCGTGCTGAGACTCGCCGACCTGAGTATCGAGTCTCGCCTTGCCCTTCTGATGAGCAGCTGCGTTGGTAAAAGCAGCACCGAGAGAAGCACCACCCATCTCTTCCTCGGCCGTGTCCACATCCTCTCCACCGTCACTAGATCTCTTTCCTCTTCCACCATACTCACCTACGGCGCCTTCACACACACCATGCTCAGCGGTGGTCCGAAGACGGCTCGTCCCCGCTGAATGAATGGTGACCGGCACTAGTATCTGGGCCAGTGCCGATCGGCCTGGCGGAAAATTCCGCGCTGTTGCTGCTGCTGTTGTGGTTGTTGCTGAAGGTGAAGAGGTGTTGACTTGCGGAGCTTCTGCTAGAGTGCTCAAGAAGTTATGGTTGAGGGGTGTGCCTGATTCCTCGAGACCAGGGGAGAAGCCTCCGACTGCACCCACAGAGGGCCAACCTTCTTCCAGGCTGCCTAGCCCAGTGGGTCTCGCTAGGCTGGACGATGAGGGTATGGCTCGGTGTGCGTTGCCGATAGCGATCGGTCCGGAGCCTCGACGGACAGGAGAGCCAGCGTCGCTGGCGCCAGGACTGGTGCGCTGCAAAGCTGCACTGGGGACCAACGCTGTTGGGTCAACAGAGACTGTGGCATCTTCGTTCAGAAGTCGGTCGGTAACTACCATCTCGCCCAATTCGGCAGTGATATGGGTTGCATCATTTGATACGCCCGCTGGCTCCGCAGCATCATCCATAGCGAAGGTCTTGTCACCGCCCAAAGGACCGACACTTGATCCGACTGCCGTGTCGGGTCGAGCCCAATCATTCTTGCGTTTGCTTAAAGCTGCTGTGTCCCTACCCAACAATGGGTTGGCAGTGGCATGTGAGGCGTGCAACTCAGCAGGCAATGCCGAAGAGCCTGTGGCCAGTGGCAGTCTCACGAGAGCAGAGCCTGTCGTTGGGCCGTCAGCTCTAGCGCCGTTCGTGAGTGCACTCGTCAGAGATGGCAGCATAGCTGCAGTGATGGGTGCATCTAGCTCGACTGCAGGAGTGCCAACTTCGAAAGGCTGCTTACCCTGCGCTAGACGTGCTTCGGCCGCTGCGGCTTCCTGCAAGAGCGCCTCTTGCCACGCCTCGTCCTCCTCAACGTCTGCGTCCAAGTCTGCGAAGGTGCGGCAGAGAGGACACGAGAAGCCTGGGTAATGCAAGTTGAGCAATGGTCGAATACACTTGTAATGGAAGACGTGCGAGCAAGGCGCAATGAACAACGCTTGGCATACTGTTACTGAGAATAGACAGATACAGCAGTCGGTGACACTGACGCCTTGCCTGTTGGTGGGAAGCAGCGCTGCTGCCGAGGCGGTCTTGCCCTTGTCCTCGGGCGGCGAGATGGGAGTACCTTGCAGCGCTCGCAACTGTCGCAGAGCATTGACGTTGAACTGACTAGCTTCGCGCTGCCAGCCTCGGTTGAGCTCGACACGCATCTTGACGCAACGATAGATCTCCTCTGTGCCTCCCTGATAGTCGACACCGAGCTGCACCACATCTCCGTCCTTGATAGCGAATGGTCTTGACTCCATGTTTGGGCCCGACAGGCGAATGTGATTAAGGAAAGTGCCCGAAGATGACTTTGTGTCGCGAATGAAGAACTTGCCACCTGCTTCACACCAGATCTCGGCATGACCTCGACTGACAACTTTGCTTTTGAATGCGATGCGGGACGAGTCGATGCGACCGCCGCCGCCGCGACTGCCACTGATGGGGATCGCTCCACCACGAGCGCCTGGCTGACCTCGACTCGATTGGGTTTGCAGAACAGATCCGAACTCTCCAGAGGAGGAGGCATCGTGATTTGCACCAGTTGCGCCTGTGAGTTGATCACGCTGCGAAGGTTGACGATCAGTGAAGCGACCGACTTTGACCGCTCCCGCGCCCTCTTTGAGATCACGCTCGATGGGCTCGAAGTGGAGCGATCTTGTCGCCTCGAGATGCGGGACGAGGCGAATGCGATGCATGCCGTTCAGTGGGCGTGAGGCTGTGGGTGTGCCTGAAGCGCCCATCGCTGCGGCGAGAGGAGTGTCGGCAACGGTGGAGGTGGGTTGAGCAATTACGGCATTTGCTGACGATGGTGTGTTGGCACCGGAGGAGCTGTCCAGGGCTTGCGTGTTGGTGATGGCTGATGCGATAGCGGGAGAAGGGAAAGCTGGGGCTTCTGCGGCAGCCAAAGTTGGCAGAGTGCGAGAAGCAGGGATGGCTGCACCACTGTCGTTTGAGGGAACTGTGGATAGGATGGCCGAGTTAGAGCGAGGGACAGAGGGCAAAGATACAGCTGCGTGAGTGGATGGACGAAATGGACTGCCGATGTCCCTGTCCAGCGCGGAAGAGCTAGTGTTGCGGGAGACGCTGAAAGAATCACGGTCGCGGGTCGAAGGTCTAGCTTGCAAATCACTGCGTGCAGGACCACCCTGACTGTATCGACGAAACATCCGACCAAGGGCGCTACCGCCAGCCTGTGGCGAAGAGGCATTGGTGCTGGACATGTTGGCCTTGCCACTATTCCTTGCTTGAGGGACTCTCTGGAGAGTGGGCGAGGTGTATGTGGTCTGCAGTGAGATGCGAGTAGGTCGAGGAGAGTTGGTTGCAGGAGGAGAGGAAGCAAGATGCACCTGCGACGAAGACGAGCTTCTGAGTAAATCTGAAAAGCTGGAACCGTTAGCAGAGGGTGATAAGAGGTTGGAAGTGCTAGCAGCAAATGAGACCTGATGGATCTTGCTGGCTGTTCTGGGACGACGAGCGCCGAGACGTGCAAAGAAGGATGAAGCTCGTGGCGGGGATGCAGCGTCGGCTCGATTGGCTAACGAAGATGAGGAGGCGTTGTTGTCGGCAGCAGGAGGTGGCGACATGGGGCGTAGCAACCGCTAAGCTCGTTATGCTGAATGAGGTGCAATTAGCTCGTGGCAAAGTGGAGCGAGCTACAGACGAGATGCGGACATGAGCAAAAGTTGGGAGCGACTGTGCCAATTGTCCTGTCGGCTCTAGATCGGTCAATGAGAAAGTGCCGCTGCAACCGCTGGAAGCCGGGCGAAATACTAGGGTGATGATCTCGAAGGATTGCTTTCGGCGGGTCGAGTGGAGAGAGCCAATATCGGAGGCTGACAATATGAGTTGGGAGCCAAGTGAGAAGCAGGGATTGCGACACCTCCGATTGATGGCCAAGACGACGACGAAAAGGATGTGTGGTGACGGGAAGCAAAGGCAAAGATAGTCGATCGACGACAGAGAGAGTGCAGAGCAGCGTGTGCAGTCCGCTGAGTGGGGGTTAGAAGCCAACAGCCAATTACCAATTGCAACGCACAAGCAGAGAGGCTCATTCCAACCAAAGTCGCCATTTTGCGCGTGGAATACACACACAGAGCTCGGCTCTCTGATCCGAACAGGTACGGAAATTGGCAGCAGCGGCTGAACTGACTCGCTCCAAATCACGCTTACAGCCCAGAGAGAGAGAGAGAGAGAGTATTGCAGCAGCAGCAGTCTCAGTTTGCCGTGGATTTTTCGGAAAATCATAGCCAACCATAAATCGGGATGCTGAGTGAGACCTTGTTGACATCGGCGATTTGCCAAGATCAGTCCTTAGACCCTGTTTCTTGCCCCGACTCCCGAGCCCCGCCAAAAATTTCACTTGCTTCTTCTCCACACACGTCCTTTCTCCCCCTCCTCTTTACCATCTCCAACCCAAACCATCCACCATCTTTCCGTTTCATACTGTCTATAATGGCTGCTAGCGCCAAGCCCCTAAAGATCGCCCGCAAAGCAGCCGCCGGCCCCCCTACCCCACCAAAACGCAAGAAATTCGCCGAGGACTCCGGTCTATCCCACCTCCTCTCCCTCACTGAATCCATTGTCTCAGCCAAAACAGAGTCCCAAACGAAACAAATCCAACAGAAAAAATCACAGGTGGCAGCGATCCAGCAAAAGAAACGTGAGGATGCGCAAAGACGCAAGGAAAAGTCTACGTTACAACCTGTTGCCAACGGAGGAGAGGCCTTAGCGGGCAAGGTGAAGAGCAAAGCAGAGATCAAAATGGAACTGAAGAAGGCTTTGCGCGGCAAGGCGAAGGCGCGCAAGGAGGCCAGAAGAGCAAGGGAGAACATGGTAGATGATGCTGTGCTGGCAGAGACAGTAGGCGAGAAAGGCAAGGGGCAGAAGGGAGCAAGGAAGAGTGTTTCTTTTGCTTTCCACTAGTTCACCACCACCTTCCAAGTTCAGCTACAAAAGACACTCATACAGATACCCGCAGATCACATGCACTCGCAATACAGCACTCAGCCCTTAGCATTGCATTCAAAGTCTGATTCGTGTAACATTGCTTCTGAACTCCTACACAGATGGTAAAGCGCTACGACAACTAGGACATTCACCTTTAATCCCCAACCATCTCTCCAAACATTTTGTATGGAAGGCATGCGAACAAGGTGCAATCATCACATCCATGCGTTTACCCCTTATCGCTTCATTAGCTGCTCCCAAACTCTCTTTCCATGCCAGCATCCGGTGTACTGTCTTCGCTAGATGGTGCTTTACCCTACCACTTACTCTTGTAGTTCTGTTTTCCCTTCCTGGCCGAGGTTGGTGCCGGGAGCAAGATTTGTCGACAGAATAAGGCAAATCAAATTCCTCCGCCTGCTCCAACCTGTCATATCCACGATTTGAACCGCTGAAGCCGAACCAAGATTTGCTCTTCGCCGCAGGCCTCCGATGCTTTTTCTGCCTCTTTTCAATGGGGTTAAGGCAAATGGGACAATCTCCATAGACTCTCCCCTCCTCCCCATCCTCCTCGGCGCCAGAGAGGGGAGGATGATACTCCCACACCCCAACCTCCGCTCCTTGTGGCACCCAGCTCTGCCTCAAGAACCAATGCGGGCCTGACAAATCCTGACCCGCCAGCACGAACGCCTGCAACCCTAACCAGCCGGCTAACACCCACCCCCATCTACTCGTCTCCGACATCAACACGTTGTCTGGACACAACAGCAAATACATCGGTACGAACAGTCTCGTTAGCGTTATACCCACCACGCAGCGCTTGAGAATCGCCTTTCGAGTGCCTCTCATCACGTTGCGGTATATTTGAGGGATCCAGAACGAATAGAGGACGGGAAGGAGAAGGGTGATGGTAAAGATTGGAAAGAAGCCGACCATGAACAGGAACAGACCGGTGGCCAAGATGACTCTTCCGCGACGTCGTGCATGGTCTGCTTCTGCTGTGGTTTCTGCGTTGGCGGTGGCGGTGTTAGTGTTGGTGGTAGGGGTGATCGTGTTTAGCGTTGCGTTGAAGATCGTGTTCTCACCCTCCCCAGCCCCAGGCTCTGCAGCAGTCGGTGGCGAAGGCCCAGCATCAGCCTGAGCTCTATACACTGTAATCGTGTACCTGTAACCAAAACCCAAGAAACAAACGCCGCTAACAAATGCACACGCCAAAAGTGGCTTTTCCGTCTCGTTTTTCAACGCCACCGCCACGCTCAGATGTATCAGACATCCATAAGCATCCAGTACGGACTGAGCCAGGAAAGTCTTATCGCTAACCTTTACAAGTCCGCTTGGGGTGGCGGTTGCTTCCATCTGCTGCACCAGAAGATACGTCTGCAAGAGGAGAACGAGGAAATAGATGATCGCGTAGTTGACTGCCTTTTTCCAGATTCGTATTTGTAGCAGACCCGTCAGCGGTGCTGCCCGGTGAGTGGCGAGGACAACTTGGCATTCTGGTGAGAAAGCTGTCAACGAAAGGCGCAGCTGTGGGCGAGGGATGGTGGATATGCCTGTACTGTGTTTTGCTTCGCTTTCTAGCGCATCGATTTGAGGTTGCACCTCAGCAAAGGGCCCAGCGGAAGAGAATTGCCCGTAAACATGGAGCGAACAGTTGTGCTTGAGAGCAGGAGAGACTGAGGGAGAGCCGTCGCCATCGTACGAACCACTGTCGATGATACGTTGGAGCATATCTATGCGCAGTTGAGAAGCTTTGTTGATCGCAGAGATTGTTGCATTCTTAGTCTCGTTGTTACCCTCTGGGATCAGGCTGAGTGATGTACGGACGTCGGTGGAATGTGGTGTTTCCTCCGCGAGGGCATGTAGAAAGAGACTGCCTGTGGGGAGGAAGTGGAGGCCTTCGAGTGAGAAGTCGACCGAATCCTCTTCGCTTCGGGACCGCTTGGGTTGATTGAAGCTGAGACTGCCAGTGATGAGCGAGACATTTCCCGGCAAAAGATGTTCTTCCCGCAGATGCACATCGACATGGCTAAGCTCAGTAGTGAGCCAATTGAACGAGCCGCGATCCAACCTAAGCTTTTCCGGATCTATGCCTTCAACATACTTCGGCTCGTCACTCACCTTCGGTGCCTTATCAGCGAGGGTGTGACTAAGCTTCGAATCGGTAGCAAGCGAGCGATTGGCTTGCGTGCTGAAATCCCACCCTGACCATTCGCCTTTGTAGTACCCCTCGACATCCTTGTAATACGATCCATCCGGAGCTATCAGGCTGCGACCTGAGTATTCTGCTGGTAGAAGCTTGTACACGTCGGCGGGATCTGGAGTGACGGTAAAGTTGGCTTGTTGGGTAGCATTGTGCTTATACCAGCCATAGACTTCTTGACGGAGCTGCTCGGTTTGCTGGATTGCGTTGCGGACCGGTTCAAGTGTGTCTTTGCCGAAGAGTAGCGTATCTAGGAACGAAGCTTGGATACAATTTGGAAGCGTTATCAGCAAGATCACAGCCAAAACCAAGGCTGATGAGCTATGTCCGCGCATCGTTGCTGATTTAGACGCTAGGCAGGGGCCAAACGACCCGTTTATCTGAGAAGGATGCTGCTGAGCCAGCTTGATGATCGTTATAAAATCATCGAAGCTAAACCCAGTCCTGTGAGAGGTTCAACTATGCCTGCATCAGCTGATACTGGTGGATGCCGGAGTTTGCCAGATGTTGAGTGATGAACAGAAGATCAAGAAGAGAGCAAAGATAACCACGTCATGTACGGTCAAAGCGCGGGGTCCAACAGCGCCAAAAAGTGGAGTCTCACTTTTCCGGAAGTCGGTTACTTTTGCACCCTTTCAAGCCAACGCTCAGTTCTTCCATCCCTCCTTCTTACTCCACTCCAACTCCCACCCTCCCATCGCAAACATCACCAGCACCGCCTCAAACCTCCCAATGCGTTCATATAGTACTCAGAAGCTGAGGTGAACAGAACATGGCACGGCACAGGAAAGACCCTTTCGCAGACGACTTTTTGGACGATGATAGCGACCTTTCCTCCGCACCCGAAGATGATCTCGACGTAGGTTCCTCTTCTGGACTTGGCTCTCACGCACGCAAGAGGATGAGAAGAAGCAAGGATTATGCGGTATACGGTATCTTCGGGGATGACGAGGACGCGGCGAATGAAGCAGAAGGTGGGATGGGTAGCACGGTTAGAGCGAGAGATGCCAAGGGGAGGAAGGTGGATTACCGGGCTGGACAGGCCTTTGTGCCCGCCTCGAGCAGCACGACACAACGGAAGGATGCCTCAGAGGACGATGCAGACTCCGAATCCTTGCAAGCAAAAGAGGAAGAGGCAGACGAGGAGAAAGAGGTAGTGGACGACTTTCAACCAACCTCGTTTTACTCCTCTCGACAGCATAGGGGCGGGTTAGGCTCAGGATCACAGATATCACACGAGCCACATGAGCCAACACCACCAAAGGCTCTAAGTTCAGGCGGAAGAGCAGGCATTGGTGCACGAGCAGGAATCGGAAGCAGATCCATCAATGACCAAGAGGGAGAAGCTGGTCCATCAAAACGCAAAAGTGGCCTCACTTCACTATCGATGTTCGTCTCTGCAGGTGCATCAAAGGTGTCTGATACTAAGGTGCCGCCTCACGAAGTCGCTCCCAGTATCTCAACAGCAAAGACAACAGCAACAGCAGCGCCCTCAACTGCACCTCCACAAGGAATTGCAATGGAAGAAGAACTCTCAGCAGCAGGTCTACCTACCGCCTTTGCCGCCCCAAAACCCACTCTTGCACCATCTTCCGCTTTCCAACGCGCCTCCAAGCCTACACCACCTCCCTCAATACCGCCCACAAGCATCAAGTTTGGGAGCAAATTCGATCCGTCCGCATATCTAGTGTCCATGGGATGGACGGGAGGAGGACTTGGCAAGTCCGGTCAAGGCATTGTTGCTCCCATCGAGGTCCAACTTCGACCTGAACGTGCAGGTATCGCTTATGGTGGACTTAAAGAGAAGACTCAGCAAGCTCGCGATGAAGCTAGGCGGCGCGGACAAGGCTCCCCCTCTCCCCCTCCTTCAAGGAAGAAGCAGAAGGGAAAGAAAGAGAAGAGGCCAGTATGGACTCAACCCGAGAGAGAAAAGAAACCTCGCAAGCCAAAAATCGAACATCGAACCTACGAGCAGATCCTTTCTGAGATCGGTGCAGCCCCGGCTCCGGCGGGAGGAGAAAAGATTTACGATGCTAGTAGCGGCCAACTTCGAGAAGTTACTGATTTGGCTTCTGCACTTGGAAGGAAGAAGGGTGTTCCGACAGCAAGTCAGAGCGTGTTGCCGGAGTTGCAGCATAATTTGAGGTTGATATGCGATGCGAATGGGCAGACACTGGCTGCGTTGGCGAGGGAAGGAAGACAGATCATGGATAGGAGGAGGTGGTTGAAGAGGGAAAGCGAGATGGAGGAACGGAAGCAGGTTGCAGAGGTGGCAAAGACGCAGCGCATCAGAGAAGTTTTGGTCTTGGTGAGGAAGTTAGAGGAGGTGAGTGGAAGAGCGAGTGTAGAGGTGGAAGACAGGGGGAAGGAGGTGTTGGATGGGTTCACGCCATTGGTGCAGGAGCTGGGGGCAAATTTCGCAGATGAGATCTTGGAGTTAGGATTGGACGAAGCGGTGATTGGAGCTGTTGCGCCCATCTTCCGGGTTCTATGGAGCTCTGGCTCGTGGACTCCGCTGAGACAACCTCATGCTGGGGTGTCTTATCTCAAGCAGTGGCTTGCGGTAATCCGTCCTTCACCAACCTCGACTAAGAAGACTGCTACAGCGGTAGTGATGACATCCTACGAATCACTCCTCTGGACCCTCTGGATGCCCTCCATCCGCTCTTCACTCAACAATGCCTTCAAACCGCACCATCCTTCCTCAGCTCTTGTACTCCTCGAAACCTGGCACCCACTCCTCCCCACCTTCATATTCGATAACATTATCCATCAACTTCTCCTACCCAAACTCAGAGCCGGTATCGCCATGTGGGATGCAAGAACCTCGACGTGGGGACTAGAGCATGTGGTCTTCCCCTGGCTACCACTACTCGGTATACCGCGGATGCAGGAAGTGCTGGATGAAGCGAAACGACGCCTCAGATCCGGCCTTAAAGTGCTTAGTCTAGATAAAGGTCCGAGCAAAGGATTGGGTCAGTGGCGAAAGTTTTATACCGAAAAAGAAGGTGGCAGGGGAGAATGGGAAGGGTTGATGCTATCCACACTCGTGCCCAGGCTGAGTTCGTACCTGGAAAGACAATTCAGGGTTGATCCTGTGAATCAGAACCTTGAACCCCTGAACGTGGCACTAGGTTGGAAAGGCGTGATTGGACGGTCGACGGTGAAGAGAGTGGTTGTGGCGGATCTGTTTCCCAAATGGCTTCAAGTCCTGTGCGACTGGCTGAAACAGCCTCAAGTGCAGCTAGGCGAGGTGGCAGAATGGTACAAGTTCTGGCGCTCATTCTTTCTCCACCACCATCTTGTTGAGGAAGGGGAGAGGGAAGATGATGCGGCGAACATCGGCTTCTGCTTAGGTCTGAATCTGATCAACTCTGCCTTAGACCATCCTCTTGATCAACGCGGTAAGCTCAGACCACCAGCATTCACTCTACCCTCTCGACATCGTTCCTCCGCACCCAAGAAAGCAACAACACCAGAACTTCAGGACGATAGCGAGAAGGAAGTGGCAACCTTCCGCAGCGTCCTGATCGACGAACTCGCGACACACGACATGTTCTTGTTGAAGACCTCAGAGGTTCATCGAATCTCTCCCACTGCTACAACGGCTGTTTGGAGAGTGTCCAAGAGTCCTTCTGGTGCAGCTGGAGGAGGTGGAAAGGGGAAGGAAAAGTCGGTCAAGGTGTTTATCGATGATGATGTTGTGTTCCTTCACCGTTTCAACACACAGGGAGAGGGGGAAGGGGAGTGGGAACCGATTTCTATCTCCACTCTGGTCGCTGCGCTGGAGTAGTCGTAATGGACGGAGACGTCAAGTATGTGGCTCAAGGTTGTGCGCACAGATTGTGGTGGTAATAAGAGAAGTGATGATGAGAGAGAACAAATACAAATTAGTCAAAAACCTACTTAGTTACAGTGGTATTCCCTTCCGAGTAGTATGTGTGTGGATGAATACCCAAAGCTTACCTTCATAGCACAGAGAGTGAGGGATCAGGAAATCTCATTATACCGCCTCCTCTTGTTCCCGTCCAACTGATTCCTCATTCCGTTTCCATTTCCATGTTGCTGTCCCTGATCGTAATACTGTTGCTGACCGTCATTGCCAGACGCAGTTCTCTTCAATCCCGGTGTTGGAGTCGCACCGAATGAACACCTTCCACCTGGCGTTGCATCGTCACTGGCACTACAAAGCGGGCCCATTCCGAACAGATCATCGTCATTCCCCGTTCCAGCAGCGATCAAGTTTTGTAGCATCGCTACGTACTCTTCATCCGTGAATCCCATTCCTGCGAGTGGGTTTAGGCTTCCATGACCTCCTGCGGCTCCGCTGCTCATAGCCCCTTTAGATGGGGTGCTACCGGAAGGATGGCCGGCACCACCGGAAGGAGCGGGAGTGGGAGAGATCTGCTTAATGCTCATGTTGAGCGCCTGGTGTAGACCTTCTTCACTTCCATCTCCCAGTCCTGAGCCTCTGTGCTGCTGTTGTACCGTCTTCAGATGCAACAAATGTTTCTCTAGCATATTCAATAAGCCTTCTTTGGTGAATGGCTTGGGCAGGATGTCGGTCATACCGGAAGACATGTAGCTAATCAATTCGCTCGGTCCAGAATTCGACGTCATCGAGATAATCGGTGTCTTCGGATCAAATTGTCGGATCAGCGATGTGGCAGAAGCACCATCCAAGTTGGGCATGACAATATCCATCAATACCAAATCGTACTTTTCCTGGTTCATCTTGTTCACCGCTGACATTCCGTCGACTGCATAGTCGATAGAACAGCCGAACACCTGCAAGAACTTCGACGACAATCTTCGACAGACCTCGTCATCGTCCACCAAGAGGACTCGAGGGGGCACCGTCCAACCCGGTACAAAGGTGTTGCGACGGACGCGAAGGAGGTTGGCGGGACCTGACTGGGAGCGTTTCTTATCCATTGGTGCTAACGAATTCTCTTTGTTTTGGTTGCTGCTGTCAAAGGAGCCAGGGACAGAGTTGGGGGAGCCGTTGCGAGCGTCGAGTTTGGGCCTGGTGTCGCCGGGTCCGTTGGCGTTGGCGAGGCTGTTGTTTGCCGCTTCACTACCACCGAGACGAGGCGGCGGCATCGTCATCGATGTGAGTTGCTTAGATGATTCGGGAGTCCTGCCAGTGTTGCCGTCCATTGGCGAAGCAACGCTCTTGGGAGACAAGGGAGTAGCAGTGGAAGGTGCGCTTGTCATGCCAGATAATCGTGTTGAAGAACCAGCGTTGGTGCTGCTGGATGCACCAGGGCCCGATGAGCCGACCGAAGAGGGGCCTTGTGTCGCCTTCAAATTGTTGTTGTTGCTATTGCTGCTCCCGGATCCATCACCTCGATTCATCTGGCCAAACCTCGAGCCGCTTACATCTCGAAACGATCTAGCGAGCTTATCAGGCATATCCGGAGCCATGAATGAGGAAGCATCATTGGAAGGATTGGCACCACTGCCATGGTTCTGTGGCGAAAAGGTAGCCGCCGAAATACCATGGGGTTTTCGATCTTGCTCCAAACTCATCAAGTACTGGATCAAATTTTGCATCAACTGATCCTGTTGTACCATGTTCCGCTGGAACGTAAGCATCTCACCAATGACACTTTGATACTGCTTTGTGAGTGCCAAGATGTGGTTTTGCATGTGGTCCTGTACGGCTGTAAGATTGGCCACCTGTGCTCTGAGATCAGCATTCGATTCGGCGGACCTGTCAGCTCCGGCTTCGACAGTCAATGGTATTGAAAGGCTGTCATCCCGATCAGCTTCCAACAGTCCTCCCTTGACGTTGGGCTTCTTCTTGGCGGGAATCTTTCGCTTGACATTCTCGAGCAGATCCTCGCGCCCTCGAACAAAGTGAGGATGTTGAAATTCCCATACATGCTCGCCAACAGTGGCGGAACCATCTTCGGGATTCTTGACCTTGTGGAAGTCGTACTTGTTGAGCTGACGAACGAAACTGGCAAAGTTGGAGTGGCGAAAGTTGCGTGGTAAGACATGCTTTGTGAAATCGTTCATGTCCTTGACGATGAAACTGTCACTGGAAGGAGACCAAGCGACGACGCTTTCGTAGGCTTTGTCATCGAGCATGCTGAAAAGTTTTTTGACAAAGTCGCTGGTGGCCTTGTTGGCTGTCTGAGCTGCATCGCTACCGCGTGCTTTGCCCTTTGCATCGTAGTCGTCGTATGGGCCGCCGTCGTCGTCGTCGATGTCGTCTTCGTGCTTGGGTACGCCATAGGCTCGATCCATTGCATGCTGCGGAGGAAGACCAGGGAGGCCACTGGGGCCACCAGGACCGCGATTGAGGCCACCTGGACCTGAGGCTGGTGCCATCGACTGAGGCTGCAAGACGGATGGTAAGGGGCTAGAGTTCCAGTGCTGCTGCTGTTGTGAAGGGTGGGCATGCTGTGGTGGTGGATGCTGCTGTTGCTGGGACTGTGATGAAGGATGATGAGGATGCGAGTATGCACCTGGACCTGGACCATGATTGTTGTTGTAATCGTACTGGCTAGGCAGACCACCGCCTGTGCCTAGATGCATCTGCGAATCAGATGGAGGCGGTGGGTAAGGAGAGGTGGATGCATATGGGGATGGATGAGTACCGTGCTGCCGCATAGGACTGTTAGTGTTGCCTACAGAAGGATTACCTCCGTCAAAGCCAGAGGCATAAGGTGCTGATGAGCGCGCGCCTGACGAATTGCCAGGACTGGGACCACCATAATCCTGTGATCCTCCTCCGCCGGAAGACGTCCACTGCTGCTGCTGAGGTGGTTGTCGACCGACAGAAGGCGGAAGGTGTGCTTGCTGATATTTACCGCCGTGCTGTGGCACGTTGGAGTATGGAGTGCCTTGCTGCTGTAATGAAGGGGAAGGACCTGCGTAAGGACCCATGTTGGGATGATGGCGTGACTGAGGCTGGCCCGAGTATTGAGCTTGCTGGTCGTGCCAATGTGGATGATTTGACATTGTGTGATCGGTAGCAAATGCGGCAGCGTGTTCTCGACGTGATGAAGCCAATATAGGCTGAGCTAGATCATATATTGCGTGGCGGGGGAGGTTTCAGAAGGATGTGGCGCGGTCGTCAGCCAGAATAGCTTGAGGGCGCGTGATCGCTGCGATCGAGGAGCGTTTACCAGCCTCGAAAAAAGGGTGGCGAGCCGTCGTAAAAGCCGATGTGGATGTGAACGCAAAAAGAAAAAGAAAAAGAATAAAGAAAAAAGTAAAAAAGTAAAAAAAGTAAAAAAAGTAAAAAAAAAAAAAGAAAAAAGAAGAAAAAAAGAAGAAAAAAAAAAAAAAAAAAAAAAAAAAAAAAAAAAAAAAAAGAGAGAGAGAAAAAAAAGAAAAAAAAAGAGAGAAAAAAAAAAAACGTTTCGGAGACGCGGCCGATGATACGAGTGACTTTACAGAAAGCCCGCGTTTTAATTGAGAGCTCAGCCACCGATCTTGAGAGTACTGTTGACGAAAGGAGATGCCAAGTATGAAACGGTCGCTAGTGCTGAGCCTGGTTCTGGAAGAGAGGCGAGGGTAAAGGTAGCGAGCCGAGATTCGACGGAGGTGTTCCGAAAGGAGACGGATGAGCCGAAGGCAAACGTGAATGCTGACAGACGAGAAGTGTCGGATAGAAATCGTTCTGATGGTCTAGAGTCAGCCAAGAGCCGAAAGGCAATCTTGTCGAAACAAGCAGGGTGGGTTGTTGGAATGAAAGAAGGAAGAGAGGATGGATGGTGAGGATGAGAACCGCGGGGGGGAGGGAAAGGCGGAATCGGCAACTTTCGAATCAACCACGAGAGACTGATAAGGCAACAATCAATAATCACCAATGATGAAGAAATGCGGTGCCGAATCGCGAAGAGGGCGGCGGCGGTGCGGCTGAGAAGCTGACACAAAGTGGGCAGAGCAAGGCAGTCAAAGGCGAAGAATTAATTGATCAGGTTGAGAAAAGGCGGGGGCAGATGCCGAGTGAGCGCGCGACAGCCATGAGAGCACAACAGAAGCAGTCAAAGAAAACAATAAATTATTTTTGACACAAAAGAGGCGTGAGCGACGTGCGGCACAGCAGCGGAAGCGGAAGAGGTAATGCGGATTTTATTCCGGATTGGTCCCCGCAGCGGAAGCAGGCAAGTCAATCTTGTCTCGAGGGCATCTTTGCACCCTTGCTTTTTGCTTCTTAGCAGATCACGCGTTCCCACGACAGTAAAACAGCACAGACAGGCACAATACGGCCAAGAGACGACCTTCTAAAGTCACCAGCAAAGAAGCTCTTCTCACGTAGCGTGTATGCTGATTGCGGTGCTGCCGCCATTCAGCAATCCACTTTCCTTGCCGCCAAATGACGGGACATCACAGCCTCACCTTCTCCAAATCTGCCGTTCAGGATCAAGATATGACAAATGATTAGCGTTTCACATTGTATGCGTCCAACACACGCTTCATCTTAGCAACGTACAACTACAGGACCCTGAACCAACTCAAACCTAAGTCTTCGAACAAGTTATGCTTCTACGCCAGACAAGGAAAATCTTGTCCACCATGCCAGCTTGAACCGGTGAAGGTAGCCAGCTTACAGCCAAATTCGGATAGTGTGTTCTGCCGTCATTCTGTGGCCCAAGCCTAGACTGACATCATCTCAACAGACAGTCACACTCACAAGCACAGCTAAGAACAGAACAGAATAGAACAGGGAAACAAGAAATCACATTCGATCAAACAACAACTCGCTACTTGGTACTACCAGCAGACTGTCTCGCTTTCCTAATCTGACCAATCCTCTCTCCGTAACTCGGCGCTCCACTCGCCTTTGCATTAGCCGCAGCAGGCTCACCAAACACACTCGCAAAGTTGGCATCGACAATCTTCAACCTATCTCCAGCCTGATTCGTAGGCATTGAGACGGAAGCTTGACTGTCCATGCTCTCCCTCACGATCCTCCCCGTCCCTACGCCGTTGGGCAACAATGAAGCAGGAAGACGTGGTACAGGTGGTTGCTGTTGAACCTCTCTTTCCTCTGCAGCTCTGACAGCGGCATCAAGCTTCGATTTCAGACCGACAGAAGAGAATCTCGATCCACCCGAAAACTCGCGTCGATGCAGACGGGTCGATTTACGACTGCCTGTAGCACTTCCTGGTCTGTGCTGGTGAATGTGGTTGTGAGCGAGTGATCCGACGTCATGTTTGCCATCACAACAGGCACGAACGTTGGTCAGTCCATCCCAGTCTTCTGGTTCGTCTTCTTCCAGCATTTGTTCTGCTGTTTTGAGTCGAGGATCATCGTTGGCGAGTGCACGTCGCATGGCTGACTGAGTCGCAGTGAGATCGAGAAAATCGTACTCTTCTTCAGCTGCCTCGGCGCTTCGGAGACTAGCAGAGTAGATGGCCCCTCGCAGACTCTCACTGGGAGACATCGAGACCGACATCTCTCGATCGTGCTCGTGCTGCTGCAGCCATTCTTTGGCGGCAACATCATGACGCTTGCCCAGCGAAGGGTAGAGAACGCTTTGAGCTCCAACACTTCCCTGGCGTCGACGCGGGGTTGACTCGATGCGCAAAACCTGATCCGACGATCGGCGAGTCAAGAAGCTGCGTTGAACCGAAAGTCTCCGTGAACCCATAATCGATGAGCTGCCCAATGTCGCTGCTGAAGCATGAGGCTTGGTCCTGCCTCCTGCACTTCGAGCGATCAATGTGGCGTCGTTCTCAGCATCGCTCAACAGCTCCGGTGCAGCATTGCTGGCGACCACTGTTGCCTCCTGAATCGTAGGTCGGTGTACGAGGTACTCGAGAGCGGCAAGCCAGGCATCGTGTCGCTCGCGGCTAGGTGCACTGACCTTGACCTCACGCGAAGCTGTGGTGATGATGATGCTTTCGTGGTGCAAGCCGGGCGGATTGGGGTTGCTGTCTTCCACCACCCGGACGGCTTCGATCGAAGCGCTCTTGCTGGTGCCCTCTGACACCTTGGCCCCACCAGGATCGCTGATAGTCCAGTAGAGCATCTTGGTGTAAGGGTGGAGCCAGAAGTAGCGACGGTGCCGCTTTTCAGAGTGTCCGCCTCGGCCCATTGACTTGCGCGTGTACTTGTGCATGTACTCGCCGATCATGGTCTGAGTGATGGCGTGGATGATAACAGGGTCCGTCGCGTCAGCGCCCAACTCGGAGAGACCGCGCTGAGCGTGTGCTTTGCCGCCAGCACCTTGACCGCAGGTCACAAAGGTCTCGTCCCCGGCATCGGCCTCAGAAGCACGCGAGGACATCGTCGACAGGCGACGGCTGACCTCCGACGTGACATCCGACACGAACGAAGCGGCAGAGGACTGGCGAGGACCCGGCGCAGGTCGGCGAGCAGCTGACTTGCGAGAGCCGACGCTCTTGCGACCGGAAGCCAAGTTGCTGTAGATGCTAGCATCGAGAGGGTTTGTGTTGGCTTGCGAATCATTCGAGTAGGTTCGCGATCGCACGCTGCCAGTGCCAGAGCTCTGCTGACGAGCACGGCTGCTGGACGGGTAGGCGCTGGGCGGTGGGCCACTGCGGCCAGAAGCTCGTGAGACAGATCGAGATTGCTCGCTCGATCCGGGAGGCACCTGCAGGTGACGTTGCTGAGCGCGCGTCAACAAGTCCGCGGGAGGGGGCGATGTGGGCCGCGGCGGTGCTTGGCCAACATTCCTCTTCGTCATCGAAGGAGGAGGCATCGAGGGCGGTGGTGGCATTGACATGATCGGTGCCTTGGTCTTGTCAGGGAGAGGCGGGACGGGAGGAATAGCTTCGTTCCTGTCAGTGTGTCGCGACCATGTGGAGTCGACTGAGGGCCTGCGGCTCTGGTTCTGGCTAGCGAAGGCGTCAGTACCGAACATGACAGTGGCAGGCGAGGAAGCGTGTTCGTCTCCAAAAGTGCCGACCGAGTCACGAGGGCGATTCGAAGACCCACCGAGGATGACCAGATCCTTCTGAGCAGCAACGGCCTCGCTCGTAGGTTGGAGGGGCGAGACAGGCTCGTTCGCAACGGCTACGTTGCGTTGCTGCTGGAAGCGTTGCCAAGCCTCGTCGTCAGTTTGACATGACGACTCCTTTAGCTCGATGGCGAGAGGTTTCGGTGTTGCAAACTCCCTTTCTTGAACGACCTCGGGCGTCGGAGCTTGAGCAGCCTCGACAGCATCCTCAAAATCGTTAGCCTCATTCTCGGTGTCCATCGCCGCCTCGTTCTTGGCTTGCAACTGTGCCTCGGCGGCAGCAGCTGCGGCGAGGGCAGCTGCGGCAGCAGCCTCAGCCTTGGCAATGGTAGCCTCTTGTTCGCGCACCTTCTTCTGAGCCGTGTTGAGCGCCGACTGGATAGTCTGCAGCTCCTTGTCAGAAGCAATACGGTTCTGCTCAGTAGAAGAGCGCTGAGCAGCGATGGAAGACTCGAGGTAGCGGACCTTGGACTGGAGCGAAGTGACGTTGGCCTTGACCTCGTCGTGCTGCTTCTGGAGGACCGAGTAGGCAGTCTGAGACCCCTTGAAGTTGGCTTCGGAGGTCGTACGAGATTGCTGTGCTGTGCTGGCCTCGCTTTGCAGCTTTGCAATCTGTTGCTGGAGAGACTGAACTTGAACCTGAACCTTCTCGACCTCGCCACGCTGCTGTTCAATTGCCAGCTCGCGCTCGCTGGTGAGCTGTTGCTCCCGAGTCTGCAGCTGTGACTGGATCTTCTCGACCTCCTTCTTGTGATCCTGAAGAGCCTGTTCTCGCTGGCTGACAAGTTGCTGCTCGAGCACGACGATCTGAGCCTGTACCTTTTGGACCTCGTTGCGTTGCTGTTCGGCTGCACGTTCTCGCTCTGTGACGAGTTGTTGCTCGAGCTGCTGGATCCTGGCCTGGGCCTTCTCGACTTCGCTTCGCTGCGCCTCGGCTGCACGCTCGCGTTCGCTGACAAGCTGTTGCTCGAGAGCCTGGATCTTGCTTTGCGTCTTCTGCAATTCACTTCGCTGCTTCTCGAGCTCCTGTTCTCGCTCAGCAACGAGCTGCTTGTGCGTCTGGACAGACTCGTCACGACCCTCGAGAGCTTGCTTGTGCTCGGCACGGATCTGAGCAACCACAGTGTCGTGTCGGTCTTCAAGCTCCTTGACAGCGTCCTGATGCTGGCGCTCCTTCTGAGCAAGAGCAACAGCATGGGCAGCTTCGAGTTGCTCCTTCTGCGTCTCGGTAGCGGTCAATGCTTCAGATCGAGCTGCGACGGCAGCAGCTGCAGCAGTGGCTTCAGCCTCTCGCTGATGGGCCAATTCACGAGCCTGATCTTCCTGCCTTCGGACCTTGTCGTTTATCATGTCGAGGTTGGACTTGGTCTCGGAGAGCTCTCGCTCAGTAGCAGTGTGCGTCTTCTGGAGCTCGGCGAGCTGCTGCTTGAGCTGCTCGGTCTCGGTACGGAGCGAAGCAATGCTCTTTTGGAGCTCCTCGATCTCGACCTTGGCGGCGTGAAGCTCCTGGTCGCGTGCCTCGAGCTGCTGCTTGGAGGTGGCCAACTGAGCGTCATGGTCAGCGAGAGCTTCGCGTTGGCTGTCTTGCAGGGCGGCAACAGCGGCAACATGCGAAGCGGAGAGCTCCTGGTTGGTCTTCTGATGCTCGGCGAGCACATCTCGGTGATTGTCTTGAAGCTTGGTGAGTTCGGAAGCGTGCGAAGCAGCGAGCTCTTTGTTGGACGCCTCGTGCTTGCCCAATTCTTCCTGATGACGTTGCTGCAACTCAGCGATAGCCGCTGCGTGCGATTCAGCAAGTTCCTTCTTCGCCTTCTCATGCTCGGCAACTGCTTGCCTGAGAGATTCCTGCAGAGCGGCAATCTCGGCTGCATGCGACTCGGTGGACTCTTTGCTCGCCTTCTCCCGTTCAATCAACTGTGCATCAGCCTCCTCAAGCGCCTTTTCACGGATGGCAATGATCTGCTTGTGCTCTTCACGAAGATGTCCAAGCGCATCAGCATGCAATACCTTAAGCGCATCGAGGGCTTCCTGATGCTGACGGTCCTTTTGGGAGAGGGCAAAGGTGTGAGAAGCTTCCTTGAGTTCCCTCTCCTCCTTGACCTTGCGCTCGTGTTCTTCGCTGGAGGTCTTGTGAGAGGCTACAGCGGCGGCAAGGGCGGCGCTAGAGGCGGCCACCTGCTCTGCCAACGCATGCGAGTGACGCGAACGGGCCTCTGCAAGGGCTGCGTCGTGGACCTTGGCACGCTCTGCGAGAGCTGCCTCCATTTGCGCGGCGTGGCCCTCGTCCTTGTCGGCTAAGCTCTTCTCGTGGGTAGAGATCAAATTGTCGATCTCCTTCTCGTGCGCCTGCTTGAGTACTGTGATTGCCTCGGTGTGCTGACCTTGCAATGCTGACACCTTTGCAGAGTGCTCGGCGTGGATGGCCTTGATAGCGTCGTCGTGCTCGCTTCGGATCAATGCAATCTGCGCCTTATGTTCCTCCTCGCGCTTGGCCAGTGCTGGAGCGATAAGGTCTGGTAGATCATCGGTCTGCATGCTCGATTCGAGCATCTCGCGGATGTCGTGCTGCTCAAGCTCAGCTGCAAGACCGCCCAGCTCGTTGCCGAGTGCGCTTGGCTTGTACGCCGCAGAAGCCAGGCGAACAGCGGCTCCGCTTTGTCGTCCACCCTTCGGCAAAACACGTTGTTGCGAGGGGCTCTCCTGTTCGTCGCCTTCTTGCGGCAAGTGAGCATTGCGAGCGAGAGGGCTGCTTCCAATAGAAGAACGAGAGCGGTGGCCTCGCGGCGCGTTACGAGAAGTGATGCTGTCGATGCTGGAATTGACAGGGTCGGATCGATTGAAATCGGCAAAGGCCGGGTCCATGCCTTCGAGGCTGGCGCGCGAGGGCGATGCATCGTCCGGACCAGCCTGTGTGCCAACGTGTGAGTCGTCTTCGAACTCGGCATACTCGACGACAGAGTCGGTCGAGTTGCTCGAGACCATGCCCATCTTGCGACCCAAGCGAGGTCGGATGGAGGAAGCGGGGCGGCTGACACGAAGAGTGGAGAGACGCTTGGCAGAGGGACTGTGGACGTCGTTCTCGTCCACCCAGTGCAGTTCTTCGTCCTCACTGGTTTCAGCATCGTCGACGAGCCCTTGTGGGACCTTGACACCAGCTTTGACGAGCAGCTTGGTCAATTCAGCGTTCTTCTCGCGAACGCGTCGCTTCTCGGCAGCATCCTTGCCTGCCTTGCGTTGAGCCATGGCAAGTTTGGCACGCAAGTCCTGCGCCTCCTTGTCCCGGCCAAGACGGTTGCCGAGAGGCGAGAGAAGCGCACCATCCGCCGAGTAGATGGACTCGCTAGGAGATTGGGGTGCTTCACCGGAAGCAGCACGCAATCGAGCAGCAAGGGCATCGGCATCACCGTTGACATCGTCGTTGGCTACATCGGACATGAAGCTGTTGGAGACGCTGCGAGAAACACCACCGTTGTTTGGTTGCTGGTTGCGGAACTTGTGCAGCTCGCTCTGAAGGTCCGACACATCTCGCTGCATGCCGGCACGCTCTCTTCGAGCAAGAGCGATTTCGGTTTCGCGAGACTTGTTGAGACGTTCGATCTCGGCAATATGGCCATCGATCTGCAGACGCTGCGAGTCGACAGTTTCACGCGCCTTGGTAACATGCTTGTTGAGACGGGCATTGTCGAGCTCGGCCTTCTTAAGTGCCGACTTGATCTGAGAGAGCTGCTCCTCGAGGTTCTGCTTGGAGACATTGAGATCCCAGTTCTCCTGCTTGAGTGCATCTTCAGTCTCGGTCATCTGTATGACACGAGGCTTGTACTGGTCGAGCTGCTTTTCAAGCTCGGTGTGAGACAGTTCGAGGGAGACACGCTGATCGTCACGCTCCTTGAGCAAGCTTTGGAGTCGACGCACTTCCTGCACAAGACCGGCTTGGATCTCGTTGATGAGGTCAGTGTCGGCCTTAGCCTGACGGGCAGCAGCGTTGCGGCTGCGACGGTCGGTCTGTCGAGGTGTCGAACCTGTAGATGCGGCTGGCGACTTGCCAGGAGTGGCGGTGAGGTGGCGAATGGCATTAGCGACGCGTGTAGCTTTGGAGGGGGTTTCGGAAAGGTTGAGCACGGAGGTGCCGGCAACATGGCCATTGGCAACGTCGGCGCTGTGAGCAGTGATCTCAGAGAAGAGCTTCTGCTTTTGCCTCTCGAGGTCCTCGATTTCTGCTTCGATCTTTTCGCCGAGGTCGCGGATCCTTGCATTGCCTGGCTTGCCACCATGGCTGTCTTCGGACTGGTCTTCAGCCGCGCTGAGCTCTTCAGCGAGCTCATCCATCAGCGATTCGATTTTGCCGCGCAGCTCTAGTAGACCTTGACCCAGGAGACCGGCGGAGTTGACTTGACTCTCATTCTCCTCGCGCAAAACCTGCAGACGTTCGCGGACCACACGTGTCAAGTCGACAGTCTTTCCGGCTTCGGACGATTGGCGACTTGGGGTAGCAGATCCACCGGAATGGACGGCGGTCTTCGAAGGTGAAGAAAGCATGGGTGCGTCGCGAATCCTGTTGTGAAGCGAGTCGAAGTTGGTAGCGTCGGCGAGAGGGCGGTGCTCGTAGCCAGACATGGGTGCTGTGGGAAGCGGAGGCGGTGCGGGAGTGTTGAAGTCACTCTTCCTGCCCTTGCGCAAGGACGAACCTGGTCGAGGTGGTGGTCGGAAGGCAAGACTGGAAGATGTGGGCACGTCGTTGGGTGAAGCGGGATATGTCAGCCTTGAAGCGGGTGAGGGCGAGGGCGGAAGATTGCCTTCGAACAGCCCTTCGGAACTGCTGTCGGGACCTGAGGGGTCCATGTTTGCGTATGTGGGCAGCTCAAGCCGCTGCGGGGGCTAAGATACGGTGAAGCGGTGTCGAACTTGCTGTGTTTGTGCGGATGGGACTTTGTTGCCGCAGAGTGTCGAAGCTGCGATGTCGCTGATGAGACCTGGGCTGAGCTATAAGCTAAGAACCGGAAGCAGTAAAGAATGTGATGGCGGAAGCGAATCGAAGCGGAAACAAAAGAATGTGAATGAAGAGGCGAGTCAGCGGAATGAAGGGTCGAAAGGGAAAGGAAAAGGGAAGGGAAAGGAAAAGGAAAAGGGAAAGGAAAAGGAAAAGGAAAAGGAAAAGGGTATGACGGTGTTGGTAATGGAGTGAGAAGCGTATCGGGGAGGATCGGATAGCTGACAGGTGGGCAAACAGAACAAGATGTGAGACTCTGCGTGTGCGTGTCTCTGCGTGTGCGTGCATGTGGTGCAAGATGAAACAAGACCAAAGCACGCGCGTGTTTGCAGGGGCACAACAGGCAAGATTTTGAGGATGCCCCGTGTGGCTCATACCGTTGACAAGGTTGAGCATAATAAATAGCCTTGTTGCTACAGGTCGCTAGGACGGATCGGCTGCTGTTGCTCTGCAGTCTGTTTGAGTGAGAACGGGGAATTCCTGGAAACCCTTTCGCTTTTTGCCAGGCTGGCGACAGAGTTTGACTGGAGCTGCTGCCCAAATTTTTCTGACTTGCTGTGCTGCTATAGTTTCGAGTCTTCGCCGTCTAGGAGCAGTGAAAGAGTATTGCTTTCACGCTTCCAACGACACACAGTAGCTAAGCTTGTGTCGCAATCTACTTGCCTCTGTAGGTCACGCATCCACGTTCATCCTAAAAGGTGGGCTGGTCTGCCGATGCCTTCCTTGTGTACGTTCACCGCCCATGGTACCGCTTTGGTGCGAGAGGTAGGGGAACAAAGCGCAACTTACCTGAGCGAATCAAGTCTGAGATCAGTCTATTGTTGAATCTGTTAGGCAAGTTGTGGGCTGACCGTGTGCAGAAAAGTGTCGTTAGGTGTCGTCGTTGTTTGTCATATGTGTTGTTGGTACACAGTTCATAAGGAGCCAGAGGTCGTTAGGATTGAGAAGTATTCGCTTGTTGTCCTTGGTGTCTGCTGCAAGTCAAGGAGAACGGCTGTTGAGACGCAGGGTGAAAAGGCCTATGGAACAGCAAGACACGGGCTCAAAGTCGCAGTTGAAAGGTGTCGAGGTGATGATGGTGGTGAAAAGGTCAAATAGAGAGCAAGCATGAGAAGCAACGCAAATGCATCCTGCAAGGCTTCCTCTTGTTGCCCTCTCTCTCTCTCAATCTCTCTCCCTCTCCCTCTCTCTCTCATTCCGCTGCGCTCACATAAGATTCTGCTATCCGAAGTCAGTCTTTTGTCTCTTTGAGTGTCTGCTGTGTTGCTCTCTCAAGCTTCGACGCGCGCCTATCGAACGACGCGCCGGGAAAAGTAAGTCGAAAGACCAACACTTGGACTGAGTTGCAGTCGGACGTGGTCAGTTACTCTGCTGTTTGGCTCAAATATAGCGCGTTCTCAAATTCACAGTCAACAGAGCCAACTATCTGACGTTTGTCGGCGCGGTCATATCACGTGACAGGCAGCTTTACCATTTTGCCTTCGAACCTCGATTAATAGAGCCTCGGACCAGAAATCTTTGCTGCGGAATGAAGATCAGATAGCATCATTGTGGTTGCAAATGTACAAACAAAGAACAAAGACGAAACTACATTGAAAAAAAAGTATGGGTGAGGCCAGGAACGAGGGGCATGGCGATACAGGCGAGATAAAAGGCCTACTTCTTGCTGGCCGCTCCACCAAGTTCACGATCAACCTCATTGGCGTCTTTCCTCTCTCCCGCATCTTCACCATCGGCTTCCTTGCCGTTGTGACTGCCGGCAACTCCAGACCCAGGCTCGTTCTCGCCATCCATCTTGATGCCGTACTTCTTTCGAACGAGCTCAAACGTCTTGAGCATCTTGCGTCGAGCACCCAGAGCAGCAACTCCCTTCTCTTCCAGCTTCTTGTCATCCATGAGCACCATCTCCTTCCAGTTGCTCGTCTCAAAGTTCGGGGTATACTTGTGCAGACGCAGTTGGCGCAGCCAAGCAGGCACATCTTCGAGCGTAGCCAAGTCTGCGATTTCCTCTTCTCCTCCTCCGCCAGCAGTGTTGTTGCTAGCTCCTGCACCGCCAACTCCGCCGCTGTTGGAAGACCCGGGTAAAGCAACAGGTCGACCTGAGGGCGAGGTTCCACCTCGAGGGCTCTTTCGTCCACCAGCCTGGCCACTGATGCCAGGGGAGAGAGCACCGCCACTGAAAGCACGGAGGTTGCGACCATGCTGCTGCTGCAATTGCTGATGTTGTGCCAACACAGACAAGGTCTGCTGATTCTGCAGGACCTGCTGCTGCATTGCGAGGAACTGGGCAGCGTTCATGTTGTTCATGTTGAAGCCACCCATGGCTGCCATGGCATTCATCATCTGCATGTTGAGAGGGTTGGCAAGACCGCCCGAGGGGCTCTGCAGACCTGCAAGCGCGTTAGGGCTCATGGGTGGGATGTTGAACTGGTTGCCACCGTTGTTCCCACCAAAAGCGGAGGAGCCAGCACTGAGACCACCTCGACCAAAGTTGTCGTTCTGACCCCAGCCGGACTGCATGCCGATGTTAGGCGAGACACCAGGGCTGGTCTGATCGTACATGTTGCCTCCCTGGCCGTAAGCACCACCAGCCTGGTTCTGGTTGCTCTTACGACGGTATCGAGGCATATCGGGGTCGACCATGACGCGTCCGTTGCCACTGCCCTGGTGTTGCTGCTGCTGCAGGCTCGCAAGCTGAGCCGCGGCGGTCTCGAGATTGACGTTGGCTTCACCAGTGCCGGCCTTGTCATTGTCGCTGAACATGGGCACGAGTGGGGTGTTGACCATGCTCGACCAGTTGCCCGTGGCAGTGATGGGGGAGAGCTGATCGTCGAGGGGACCGCTAGCTCGGGGGGAACGGCCGACGCTGTTGCTCAGATCGGTCGACTTGGGACGCGAGTGGTCGCCTGAAAGCGTGTGTTGCTGCTGTTGCTGCGGGTTAGGCGAACCGCCTCGTTCCTGCACCTGGTCGAGCTGACCGCCCGAGTAGGAATTGCGGCTCTCGCCAAGCAAAGTACCGGGAGCTGAGGTGCGGTTGGCTTTCAGCTTGGCTCGCTGAGCGGCGAGGGTGGAAGCGGCATCAGCATTGCCAGGGCTATACATGGCAGCAACGTTGGGCGAGAGGAAGCCCGCGGCATCCGAAGATTGACGGTAGCCTCGGTTTCCGCCGGGCGACGGAGGAGCCTTCATGGCACTAGGTGACTTTAAACCGAGACTAGCGAGCTTGGCCTCCATCTGGTCGGCCATAGAGGAGTTATGGTGACTGGGCGAGAGCAAGGCAGAGACGGGGTCGCTGCGAGCCATCTGTTGAAGCACAGTGATAAAGAAGCGGATCTGGACTTGCGTCGACTCCTGCAGCAGACTGTAGAGAGCAGCAGTACGTTCAGCTTCCGAGAGAACGCGGAACCACTGCTCGATGGCACTGAGCTCTTCCTTGAAGTTCTGGTCGAGCGAGGCAGCTGCCATCTCTTCGAGAGTGGCCTCGTAGTGCTGCAAGTCCTCGAACCAGCGATCAATGGCCTCGGTTTCGGGGGTGCCGTGGTGGTTCATGGTGGGTAGCATTTCAGAGCTGGGACGAAGATTGCGAGAGCCAGAAGCGCCAGACATGACAGCATTACCGCCCATGGAAGGGCTGCGAATGGCATTGTCGTGGCCGGCGTTGCCCTGCTGGGCGAGACGCATCATCTGTTCGGTCGTTGCGCCCTTGCCGAGCGAATAGCGACCGTGAGGGTTCATGGTGATGGGACGGTTTCCAGAAGGAGAGCTGGCGCGGTTGATAGAGTTGTTTGAAGGCGTCAAAGGAGATCGCAAAAGGCCAAAGTCGGACATTCCTTACACAAGGGTAAGAGTGATGTTGTAAGGCGTGCGTGGCGGATGTGCATATCACGAGAGTGGGGGGTTGCACCCAACGGTTCGGTGTCGGTATGGGATCGCGTGACAGCAGGAATGAAGATCGTGGAGCGATTGCATACGTGAGAAAAGTTGCACAAAGTGGGCGGATATTGGATCAGAGAGAAAAGGAAGATTGTCAGTGATGTGCAACTTCATTTTACGCCTCTACAGGCGTCCGGTCGGATCACGAGAATCATTCTGTAGAAAGAGGGGCTTAGGGAGCACGTACCTTTGACGAGCCAGACTATTTGGTCGCAACTGGCAGAGTTTCCCGATGAGAAACGAGGGCGATGTTGCAAAAATTGGTTATCCTTGAGCGGAAGAGGGTGTAGTACGGATCCGTTGCGATAGAAACAAGAATGGGTACGATGCACGATCCGATCGAATGGGCAACACTAGCTGCGCTGTTGCCTGAAAGTGCGAGCGAAGATGAAGATGCGAGGGGGCTTGGGTGGGGGCGCCTGTTGCTTCCTTTTGTCCTTTGACAAAGACTGAGGAGCTAATATGGGTTCCACTTTGCTCCGAAGAGTCGAGCGATGCTTGGACTGAGAGATGGAGAGATTCGACAAGGCTTACCAGAGGTGCGTTGATTGAGATGCTACTTGCCTACACTTTTCAAAAACCAAGCAGGAGTGGTTGCTTTGGGGGGGGGGGGGGGAAGCAGGCTTCGTTGGAAAAAGAAAAAGAAAAAAACCGGAACTCTGACCGGGGCAGGGGCGAGGTTGATCCTTGGAAGGACGCCAGGATGGTGTTACTTGACAACGCCAGGTTTCGAGATCGAAGGAAGGGAGTGTGGAGAAAGAAGAAATGATGATGACCTCTTGGGCCAGGGCTTTCAAAGCACACAAGGCTGGTGGAAGGAGAGGGTGGGCAAAAGAACGAGGATCAAGCTGTGCAAGCGTACGTTTGAATGAGGGAAGGAAGGAAGTGGGATGGTGGAAGAAAGGGTAAGAGAAGAAGCTCAAGGTTGCGACAGCTGTTGTCTCTCGCTAGCAAAAGATGCGTGGCTGAAGTTGTGACGAATGAGACAGCAAAGCCAGAGAAAGCATAAAAATACAAAATACAAAATCAGAGCTTACAGGCGAGTCTAACGCGGATACGAAAGGTGAGAGCAGCGAGCCAACAGCGCTCGAAGCAGCTCGCAGATCTACACAAGCACACAGGCACGCACACAAAGCAATCCAAAACTCAAGCTTGGCTGATTGATACTTTGGTTCCTCGCTTCGAGATGATAGAATCGCCTTGTGCAAACAGAATGGCCAGTGGCGATCGACAAATTCCGGGAAGGCGGGGACAAGCCGACAGGAAAAGGGCTGCAGCTGCTGAGGGCCAGCCTACCCGTGTAACTTGCAGCAGAGCACAGAGTGTCATCAATTCATCGAGGAGCGGTAAGGAAAGCGGCAAGGAAAGCAGCAAGGAAAGCAGCACAACAACTCGATCCTCCTTGCTTGCTTGCTCTCTTCACTCTCGATTGCCATCCCGACTCTTTTATTCCCACGCAACTCGCTCACTTCGGCTCAATGCCGAACCACATTCTCACGCCTCACACAGTAGCAAGTCTGTGTGAGATGGTACCCTTATTTTCACTCCCTCTCTCATCGTGATAGGCAAGGCTTTGACTGCACTGCAATGCGAACGGCTGTTGACGAGAAATATCAGGCGGCTCTTCAGCTAGGCTAGAATCACCAATACCTTGAGCTTGCCAAGCTATGCAACTTTACCTGCGCGACCTCGTTGTCGGCTTGGCCACGCTGGCCTCTTGAGTCTTCTGACCCTTCTTTGGCGCGTTTCTCGGCTTCTGCCTCGCTTGGAGAAGAACACGACAACGCTCTCCAACTGCGCCCAGCTCCAATCCCTTTTGAGTTGCTGCGCCCTTCTTTTCCGTACGGCCCCTCATCCAGATGGCATCTAATCGGCTCTCCCAGCCATCGTCAAATCGGGTCATCGCATGTCGATAATAGACAATCCAACATGGTGATCTAAGCAGACATGAGGCGATGCGAGAGAGATCGGGCGTAGCAGACCTCATCGCAGATTAGGTCTCGCTCGTTGTCAGACATCATCATTAAGTAGAAAGCACCTACACTCGCTATCAGCCTCAGAGATGTATATATGTCAAGCTGTCAACACTAGCTTCTCGCCATGTTCATCTAGTCAATTGAGTATACATGTTTTTGTCTAAACCAGCAGTGACATCGTACTTAGATCGCCCCCGATCGCCAGTTATCGGGACCCAAACGTCTTCACTTTTCAACATCGCATTCATTCATTGTGCTGCCCAAAGCTCTTCATTCACGGAGAAAAAAAAAAAAAAAAAAAAAGCAGACTGGCTTGAGCTCATCATCATAGTGTTTAATTAGAGACATTGGACAAGGCATATGCTGCTTTGACAGAGGACATTGCAGGGGAGTGTATGAACAGATTGCCACGGACCATGTTGGTGTTTGAGGACAATCGGGTAAGTTTCTAGTTTAGCCGGATACCCCTCATTCGGGTCGTCATCGTCGTTGAGCAATAGCACCACCATCATACTAAGCAAGAACACTTCAAACTTACACGCAGAAGCTGTACGAGACGACGGGAGAAAGCAGATGAGCTGCGAACAGTGAGGGTGATGGACTCAGACGAGCAGAGCGCTGCCGACGATGACACCAAGAACAGCAATGACACCAAGCGCATAGACGTTGATCATGCCAGACGTGGAAGCAGCACTGCTCTTGTAGCCACTCGATGAGCCCGAAGAAGAGCCGCCGCCACCGCCGCCACCGCCGCCACCGCCGCCACCGCTGCTGCTGCTGCTGCTGCCACCGCCGGAGCCGGAGCCAGACTTGGACGAGGCGGCAGCCTGCTGGTTCCAAGTGTAAGTGACACCGCTAGCAGTAGGCGAGGCGACAGTGCGGCAGTTGGACGAAGCTGGAGCGGCCACTGGCGTAGGAGTGACGCTCATACCCTGCCTGAAAGTGTAGCTGCTATTGTACACGCCGATGGGCCGATCAGCATCGGCGTCGCAGTTGGTGAACGCTTCAGGCTGGTCATAGTCTCCCGGCTGGTTCCAAAGACATCCCATCATGTCGTACGTGTTCTTGCAGTACTCGTATTTGGGGCACATGCGCATACAGAACAGGGGGCTTCCAGGGATATCGCATGCTCCGATGAACTGAGTAAAGTAATTGCCGTTTCGCATCGTCACTCCTACAGGGTTGCCGACACCCTCCGCACCTTCCGAGTCGTACTCGCCACCGCAGTCGTTGTTGCCGAGATTCATCACAGCGGGGTTGTACACGCCTGAGATCTGCACATATTGAGGTGTGCGACGGAAGTGTGCCGTCTTGATGAAGCCGTCGGGCATGGGTCGCGTTCCATTGGTAGGGTTGATGCAGTAGGCGACGGCGATAGCTTCAGCATCTACCACGTTATCCTTGGTCGGATCAGGAGGCATGAGCAAGCAAAAGTCGCTGGCGCTGTTGATGTTGATCGTTCGACCCTCGCCGTCCAAAGAGGGTGGTGTCAGTCCGTCGGAAGAAGCTTTGGGCGTCCAGCTACCAAGGGCAGCAGTGCGAGTGAGACTGGGAGCGGACGGTCCATCACCGCTGATGATTGAGGTCGAGGACTGAGCCTTGACAAGACCGACGAGCGCGACTGTAGCCGCAGCCAAGTCACCGAAACGCATGTTGCACGAGTCAGTGTCGAAGGATGAGAATCGACTCGAAAGGAGAATTGACGTTGGTTGGTCGTAATGGGCGATGGTTGATAAGCAAGGTCAGAAAGATATGACCAATCTGAGGAGACAAAGATTGAGGAGACAAAGATTGAGGAAGTGGACTGACTATTCGGCATGCAAAGGAGAAAGGGAGGCAGACATCAACCATCAACATTCTGCGCATCCGTCGGGGCGAGCAAGTTTCAAGTCTTTTCAGGGCTTGGACTGCTTCACACGGACGTACCAATGGCGATCTCTCAATAGAATGGATGTTCAGGATCCTGCTCCTTGTCCAACATCACGGGCGCTCATGTCCGACACAGCCTACGCCAACAATGAGGAAGGCGAAGCGCACAGGGGGCCGGCATTCCACACACACTCTCTCCTGTGCACAATTTTACAAACGGGGCCCAGAACAGCCCTAGTCGAGCGAGCGGGAGGTGTTGTGTCTGGGCCGTCGGTACAGAAAAGCCATGGCATTCGGCCCTTCATCTTCTCTTCCTCTTCGAGTCTCCTCGTTCAACTCGGCTTCACATTCTCCGTCACTCTGCCTCCTTTCTCCTTTCATTGTTCCCGGTCGTCGAGCGTCAGGAGTCGGACGTCGCCACTAGTCGACCATTTAATAATGAAGGTGTACAACGATCGGTCGCATTCAACCGAGCTTATGCTACAACTCTAACTCAAAGCTGAGGCGCAGTGAAGAAAGGTGAGTTTAATTTTGGTCGTAGGAATTCCTGCGAGCTCGAGCTGCATAGAACGACAGAGCGTGCGCATCCATCTGAAACATTGAGAAGCTAAGCGACACAAAAAGAACAACACTTCTGAACCCTGAGTCTATTGTCTTGTCATGCCACCAGCCGTGCTCGAAGCAGGACACGAGCTCATACCACCCTCAGTCGAGAAAGCTTCGTCTCCTCCGCCCGTCTGTCCTCAATCTCGGCAGCCCCTTGCTTCACCTTTTCATGGCGTGTCTCATGTCAAACGAGGCCAACGTCTTGACTTTAGGACACAAGGCTGAGCTCAACGATAGGATGCAATCCAGGTCGAGGCAATCAGGAATCATTGAGCATGCTTGCTCACCAGTCCAGACACCGACATCGAGCTTTGCCACCTTGGCATCCTCGTGTAGCTCCCCCACTCATCAGCAGCAGCGATCAGGCTGAGCTCTAAGTCAGTGTAAGCTAACTGCAGCTTTACCGGATCAATCTCTATCGCAACGTCGGATGAACGTCGAGGGATCAGTTGCTTCGCATTGAAGATGAGTTACAGCATGAAAGAGGGGGAAACACGATATATTTTTTACGTTGACAAAGAATGTCAATACAAGACGCTTTGGTGGAGTGGTTAACACGTATCCCTGCTACTTGGTTGAAAAGAGCAACCAGTAAGCGCTGGCGGAAGGATATCCTCTCTGAGGGCGTGAGTTCGAATCTCACAGGCGTCGATTCGAAATATTTTTTGGTGGTGACGAGCCAAATTTTTGCCGACGACTCCCTTTCGCTCACCAGTCCTTACAACAATCCATCTCTCCAACTCGATGGCGGCCTCATGGCCACCATCCACCACCTCAACACAGCAAAAGTGAAGAGGCTATGTCTGTTTTCAAGTAACACATCCTGTTAAGCAAAACTCATCAAAAAACGGAGATCAGCAAGTACAGGTGAAAACAATATGGTGGTTAGTTTTGGGGCATGGCTATCGCAACCCCCAATTGTATATATACAACCCAGCTTGCCACCATCCGGCTGGTTAGTACACTGCAGAAGTGCCGCTCCCACAAAGTCAGGGCACCTCGCCTGTCTGCTGAGTGGGAGCTTGGGCTCCCCTCGCTGCTGTGCCACACGCAACCTTGTGCCAACAACCTGCCAGTCAGCGGTCGTGTACCTGGAACCCGAGAACTACCAGTATGGGTGATTTCAGCCAATTTCAGTGAGCGTGCTTGAGGATACACCTGTCGGCCAATTTCACTGAAACTGCTTGACGGGCTGTTTGTTCGACGAGTTTCGGCTAACCGCTGTGAACACTCCGTTCAGTGGTAGCGCGGTCTCAGGGGTCTCGCACCTGAAACCCAGGTCTGTTCGTCGAGTTGCTCGGTGACTAGCCGAGACAAACTCGTTTCTATGTAGGGTTGGCCTCCTCATGGATAGACCTCCTGCTTCTGCTGCTTCAGGGGGTCTCTTTGGGGGTCGGTCCAGCTCCTGAGTCTTGAACTCCAGCTGGCCCATGTCCCATTGTATGGTGGGTTTGAGCCCCTGTAGCTCGGTGAACCCCAGGATGAGGTTGTAGTCGGCAGTCTCGGCCACTGAAGCTTTGACCACACCCAGATTGTGTGTACCAATAGATACCTGCATGCTTGCAGAACTATTGATGGAGAGTCGGTGTCCGGTGACACCATGGATCGATCTTGTTTTTGTGGGTTTTGTGGGTATTTGGTATTTACTAATGAAAGAATCTGAGACTATAGACAAACCAGTGCTGGTATCAGCTAGTATCCGAGCAGGATGGTCTTGGACCATTCCAGAGAGCTCCAACACTGCTTTGCCTCCACTGGTAGAGAAACATACTTGGCAATCTTGATATATACAGAGTGATGGCGAGGAGGTTTGTAGAGCAATGCACGCCATCAGTGCATCACCCCACTGACATTTCCCTCATCGTCGCCATCATCATGCTCCTCCTCCTCATGATTGGTGACCATGGGCTGCTGGTAAGGGCTGAGGTCCAAGTCCTCAGGTTCGCCCATCTCTGTGTTAGCTGTTTGGCCATCTCCTGAGTCGGTAGCCTCTTCGAAGGGGTCTACTGTGGCGACCATGACCTTGGGGCCCATGGGTCATGAGTCCAGGGGGTCTACCCTCCTGCTAGGGCACTCTCTGGCCCAATGGCCGATACCCTTGCATACATGACAGGTGTTGGTACCTGCTGGAGGAGCAGGGCTTCCTTGCTTCGATGTTTGGGTGAGTTGATGGGGAAGGGGTCAGTTAGTTGGTCAATTAAGGTTTTGTGTAGTTGCTTGTGCTGGTGATCGAGCTGAGTGTCATGGGCCTGAATGCTCAGGAAGCAGGAGGGTCACTGGTTCATATGGAAGGAGCACAGGTATCAGAGATCTAGTTGATACCAATGATGAGCATGGCCGTAGTGCAGTCTCCATGGAGACCATGGACTCCTACGGACTTACATGCAAAGGAGGACCAAGCTCAAAGAGCATGCAGGCGGTCACCAGCACAGCCACAAGGAGGACCAAGCTCAAGGAGCAGGCAGACAGTCACCACTCAGGGGCTCGAGAGATAGGAGTCATAGGAGACCGACAGGCAGGTCAAGGGAGGAGGAGCAGTGTTGAAGGAGTCGACACATAGCTCAAGGAGGACAGGAGGGTACTGAAGGGACCTCTTGTACAGTACTCGATGAAGAGGGTACTCTCTGGAGAGAGAGGACCAGAGTAGCATCACAGGTGACACTACAAGGAGTGTATATAAGCACACCCTCTCATCATCAGTGGTCGAGTGGATCCCCATCCACTCTACACACCATAACTAGTTATCACTTCAGCACAAGTATACATTAGTTTCAGTCAACATAGTAGCAATCCATCAAGGTTGCTCCTCATTGTAGTGCATGTGTTGTATCATCACTCACTGATGTCCAAAGGCAGTTCATAGCAAACCAGCGGTCCAGATTAAGATAGAACTGAAGGCAGTAGTCCACTGCGGTCCAGGGATCACCTCAAGCATCGGTCAACACACTGGACACTCATGTTGACACCACCAACACCAACAACCTCATCACCATCAACACTCACACCAGACCTTGGTGTCATCATAACCTTAGTATCGACATCGATTGTGCCAAGCTACCCCTGAACGGAGTGTCCACAGAGGTCAGCCGAAACCTATGATAGTATATACAATGAACACGACCTGTCGCCACCGCACAACCTGATAGTCACTGAGCGACGTAGCTCACCGAGACTGATACCAAGACAATAGCTGTCGCGCAGTTCGATAGTCACCGAGCATCTCGACAGACCGGCCTGGGTTTCAGGCGCGAGACCCCTGACACTGAGTAAGGTTGAGTTGATTGCCGAATGGGGATTGAACTTTGAATTGGCCGAGACCCAGTTCATAGTGGAGGTGATGTGGCGTTTGGGAGTGAGTGTCTAGCTGAGGGCTGCTGTAGTAGCATCCTCTGTCGATCGATCTCCTCAACTTCTCGGTACCACTCCCATCTCTTCCCAGGTGGGTTCCTCTCGAACTTTTCCTGTATGCTGCAAGTGAGACTACCTCTGAAGAGATCAATCACTAGCTTGTTGTCATCTAGGTTGACCTGACCCTCCAAGTCCCTGAACCGCTCTACATGATGTGTGGCGGCACCAGGAGCATCACTTGTGAGCCTGAGAGCTAGCAGCTTGTTGTATGCCTCCATCCTAGCATTGTGTGGGTTGAACTGCTCTGACAGTCTCTCTGTAAAGTAGTGCCAGTCATTGAACAGCCTTCCTTCTCTAGCTCTATCAATATGGAGCTTGGAGGTCCACCACTCCCATGCAGTCCCCTCTAGTTGAGCACCCATGTGGTTGATCATCCTAGATTGCTCATACACCTGGTTGAACTTTGTCAGGGGTCTCGCGCCTGAAACCCAGGTCGGTCCGTCGAGATACTCGATGACTATCAAACTGTGCAACAGCTATTGTCTCGGTATCAGTCTCGGCGAGCTACGTCATTTGGTGACTATCAAGTTGTGTGATGACAGCGGGTGGCGTTTGTTGTATATACTATCGTAGGTTTTGGCTGACCTCTGTGGACACTCCATTCAGGGGTAGCTTGGCATGATCAATATCAATATGAAGGTTATGGTGACACCAAGGTCTGGTGTGAGTGTTCTTGTTGATGATGAGGTTGGTGGTGTTGGTGATAAGGTTGGTGGTGTCAACATGAGTGTCCAGTGTGTCAACTAGTGCTTGAGGTGACCCCCGGACCACAGTGGACTACTGCCTTCAGTTCTATCTTAATCTGGACCGCTGGTTTGCTATGAACTGCCTTTGGACGTCAGTGAGTGGTGATACAACACATGCACTACAATGAGGAGCAACCTTGATGGATTGCTACTATGCTGACTGAAACTAATGTATACTTATATGCTGAAGTAATACTAGTTTATATGGTGTAGAGTAGATGGGGATCCACTCGACCACTTGTGACGAGAGGGCATGCTTTATACATCCTATACAGCATCACCTGCGACACTGCTCCGGCCCTCTCTCTCCAGAGAGTACCCTCTTCATCGAGTACCATCCAGGGGTCCCTGATGAGGCGCCTCCTCCTCCTTGAGCCCTGCTTGCTTGTCACTCCTATCCTTCTTGATCTGTGTTGACCCCTTCGACACTGCTCCTCCTCCTCAGGACCTGCTCACTGGTCTCCTATACACAGCTCCTCCTCCTTCGACCAGTGATGGTTCTCTTGACTCTTATCCTATGAGCCCCTGAGTGGTAACCATCTACATGCTTCTTGAGCTTGGTCCCCTTCTTGGTGGTTCCTGGCCCTCCTCACATATGAGCTTGGTCCTATGAGTATATGAGCTTGGTCCTACAAGTATCCTTGTCACTGATCTCTACAGAGTCTGTCATAGAGCTGATTCTCCTGCAGATCTCAGTGAGTTCTGCCACCAATCCTATGATCTGCCCAATCCCCTGATTCCTGTGCCCCCTTCATATGAACTAATGGCCTTCTTGCTTCCTGCGCATTTAGGCCCATGACACCAAGTAGAACTTACTCAATCGATCTCACCGAAATCAATCAGAAACACCCAATCTGGTTTCAGGCGCACAACCACTTACAGGGGTGTCACTTTTTGCTTGACGTTTGTCTTTCTGGTGTGTTTTAAGATCAGCCCGGCCTTTGGTTCTTTTGGTGTACCGTAGGTATTTTCATTGATCAATTGACAATAATGATTTTGTACTGTGTCTGGAAGGCAAGGGAGGAGCTCCTCGATCACCTCAACAAAGTATTTGTATGATGAGTAGTCAGGGTTCAACATGTTGATGGTGAAACCTCTTGTTGATATCAAATTTGGTAGTGTATTGGCTGATTGGGCTCATAACCTGTTGAAGTTTGGGTCCTGATACTGGCAACCAGGGAGAGTCTAAGTATGATGTCACTGCTAGTTATAGACAGAAACAAATATACTCAATTGACTAAGGGAATGTGGTGGGAGCCTAGTTCTCTCTTTGAGATATATATACATGTGAGCGGCACATGCCAAAGGTGGGAGTACTCCTACTTAATGATCTACCATGACAACAAACGGGACTATGTTGCACCTGATCTCTGGTGAGATTGGCTTGGCTCGATCTCTGATCATACCAGTCATATACTATATCGGCTCTGCCTGCTCTCTGATCAGATTGGCTCCGCGTCATCCTTTGGCGTCGCACTGGATCGCAATCTCCAGCATTATTTAGTTTCTGGATCCATGATCGCATTGAAAGCATTGTGATTAAAATAAATAAATAAAATAAAATAAAAGAATAAAGTGAAAAGTGGAAAATTGACGGTGAGGACGTCAATTTTTTGCCGACGACATCAAGGAGCCCGCCATACGACTCCCGACGAAGAGGGGCATCCCCTCGAACCGCTAGGACCATCATCGACCGAGCCATTTTGGAGATACGGCACCAAAGAGTTGGGATGCACAACCGGGAAAGCGTCCTTTCTGACTCTTGGTGGCGTCCACAACGGCGAGGAAGACCTTGTCTGGGCCACCGAAGCGATAGCTGAGTAGCCTGGCATACTGCGCATGCCAACGTGAAAAGCAAAAGCACTGACTATATTGCATAGCTGAACACGCCAACCTATCCTCCCCGCGCACCGGTCGAAACACCTCCTCCTCCTCTCTCAAATCGGCTTGGTTTTGATACCCTGTTCTCTTTAACCCCGCACTTCTCCTCTCAGCACACTTTCGCTGTTGTATCACGACGAGTTGTGATGCTGGTTGATTTGGGTTTCAAACGTATGGGAACCTACCTTGATTAACATTTCCCAACTCCCCCTTACTTCTGGTACACCTATATCCTTTCACGATCCTTTTGAATACAAAGGCAATGCGAGCTTAGAGCGAGCAATTGTTACAAAACAGTTTCGCGTGAGCAATGCAAAGCTGGACTTACTCTCTTTCCTTGGTCCTGACATAAGCTTCACTCGCAAGACACTGTGTGGATACAAGGAGCGTGACACACTGACAGGATGGATTACAGAATGTAGGATGAAGTTGCAACAACGGTATATGTACAGACGACATGCGTCGCAGAGATACACAAGCTCTCAAAAACGCTTGCGCTTAGAGGATATCCTCAGTGAAGATAACTTAGGACGATCACCCTCCTTTTTGGGCCTTCTCGCTCTGTCAACGGGGAGAAGGCATGATGCAATGCAGTGCATAGGACTTATACGCAACACGCGCTTAATCCTCCAAGAAGAAGTAGTTGCCAGCGGCCTTCTGCTCCTTATCCTTGATCGAGTTGAACTTGTTGACACGTGGACGGTAGTTGGTAGGATCACGACGCATCGAGACCTCGAGAGTGGCCAAGAAGCTGTTCATACCAGTCAATAACGATTCGGGACGCTTGGCGGTGGCCTTGACGGATGGCTGACCCTCGTAGACAATGACACGGTCAGCAAGGTAGGTGGCCATGATGATATCGTGCTCGATGATCATGGCGGTCTTGCGCGAGTGGATGATGAAACGCTTGATGACACGCGAAGCGATGATACGCTGCTCCGAGTCGAGGTAAGCGGATGGCTCGTCGATCAGGTAGATGTCGGCAGGCTTACCGAGGGCAAGGACAAGCGCAACACGCTGGAGCTCACCACCGGAGAGGGTCTGAACATCGTTGTCGATAATGGGCTCGATCGACATGGGCTTGACGACATCGGTCTGGAACTGAGGGTGCATGAAGGCAGCCTTGATCTGCTTGAGCAAGAGCATGCGGACGGTACCCTGGAACTTGGGTGCGATGGTCTGGGGTTTCATTGACACGTTGAGTTGAGGAGGCTTCTTGGCACCCGGATCAGGCTCGAGCTTGCCAGCAAGCATTTTGACAAAGGTAGTCTTACCGGTACCGTTCTCACCGAGGAATACAATGATCTCGGAATCGCTGAATTCTCCACCCTCAATGTTGAGGCTGAAGTTACCGAGAGTCTTGGTCATGGGTGGACAGACGTACTTGGGTGTCCTGTCGAGCACCTCGTCTTCGGCAGTCTCAGAGATCTTGAACGAAAGCGACTCCTCACGGAAACGCATGTTCTCGGCGGGGATGTAACCATCGAGGAAAATGTTGATACCATCACGAACGGGTGAGGGGACGGTAACGACACCGTAAACGGAAGGGACACCGTAGAGACAGCAGATAAAATCGGAAAGGTAGTCGAGAACGGACAAATCGTGCTCGACAGCAATGACGTAGGTGTTGGAGTCGAGAAGGGAGCGAATCATTCGGGCGGCATTGAGACGCTGCTTGACGTCGAGATACGACGATGGCTCGTCGAACATGTATACGTTGGCGTTTTGAATGCACGACATGCCGATGGCGAATCGCTGAAGCTCGCCACCCGACAACTGCTGGACGTCTCGCTCAAGGACCTCCTTAAGGTCGAGCATGTCGATGACCATCTGCTTGTTGTCCTTTTCGAGCTTGCCGTCCAAGAGCTGAGTGACGGAAGCCTTCCCCTTGATGGCACGGGGAATGTGGTCGACATACTGAGGCTTGATTAGCGCCTTTATGTTGTCCTCAAGCACCTTGGTGAAGAAGTTCTGCAACTCGGAACCACGGAAGTACTTGAGAATCTCCTGCCAGTCGGGTGGGTCGTCGTAACGGCCCAAGTTGGGCTTCTGCTTGCCTGCCAAGATCTTGAGTGCTGTCGACTTTCCAATACCGTTGGTACCGACAAGACCAAGAACCTGACCAGCACGTGGTGTTGGCAAACGATGCAACTTGAACGAGTTGGCGCTGTATCTGTGGGTGGTCTCGTTCTCGAGATTGGTGGGAAGCTTGATGATGTTGATGGCGTCGAAGGGGCACTTTTTAGGGCAGATACCACAACCAATGCAAAGAGATTCGGAGATGAAGGCGATCTTGCTGGTCGGTGTCACCTCAATACAGAGTCGACCCATACGGACGACGGGGCACGACTTCTTACATTCCTGACGACATTTCTTAGGCTTGCATTTGTCCGAGTTGACGATGGCAATACGGGTCTCCTTTTCCTTTTGTACGGGTGCCATGGTGGACTTTGTGGCTGACACCTCGTTGCTCTTTACTGTGCAGAGCGAAAGATCGAGGCGTGGTAGGGTGAAGAGAGGATAGTAAAGAGAGAAGGTGGAAATCAAGTAACAGACTACCCAATGGAAGAGCTTGAAGCCCGCCTTGCCGCCGTCATTATTGCGTTTTGCTTTTGCTCAAAAGGGAGAGGTCGAGGTCGTCTGTCACTGCGCTGTGCTGTACTGTGCTTTTTTGCTGTTACCTCCAACTCAGCAAGCAAGAAGAACGTCAAATTCCAGGCAAGGAGGAAAGGGAGAAAAACTGGATACAGACTTTCAAAAGTTTTGAAATGGGATCTGCGCGATGTAACAATAAGATGAATTCAAAAAAGCTGGCGCGGACTCGAGCTGATGTCTCGCTAAATACAAATTTCAGTGCAGCAGAGAAGAGAGAGAGGAGGAACAGCCTGGCTTTTCGCCGATGTGACGGTCTGCCTCCGAAAGGGACTTTTTGATTTGAAATCAAAGTGACCTCAATGGATACCGCGTCAAGCAAGGCGACTTACTCGCTACAGTACGACACAGCTACAGCATTGCAGCTGTCAATGATGATGACAATGTTGTTATCATAAATTGATCAAGTATTGACGGCAAGCGTGATGACAGGATGGAGGCACTCAAGGACGATATGTCTTGAACGCTTCGCTGGTTTGATAGGGATAGGAAAGCGGTATATTGCAAGCAAAATAGATTCGGTTGCGGTCGCCATGGATGCGTGTCAAAAAGCTAGAGCAATTCTCGTAGACTTCTGATCCATCACATACGCATTTTACTCGTCTGCGTCCCCTTTCTTGGCCACACGCTTTCGCTTTGAAGGGCTTTCTGCAGAAGCCTTGGAGGGACTGGGAGTCTTGGCAGGAGACCTGAGCGAGGATGGGGCATCGTTGCTGTACTGTAGATACCAGGAACGTCTTTGCAAATCTTATAACGCCCTTGGTCGTTGTACTGTTGCGCGGGGGTGGGGGGAATGGCGAGACGCAGAGGCTGTCAGTGCCTCGTGAGCCTAAGGCATCGCAGCTTGGAGTCGTGGGAGGCAACTGCATCCAGCATGGTCCTCGTAGGGCTGTCAATCCACCTAACTGCAAACAGACGAAAGTCATGACGAATGGAAAGAACACCTACAGCCTTGGTGTTGCGGATGAAAAAGCCTTCCCTGGCCAGGATGCCCCCCAGCTCTCTGGAGATGCTACCATAGCCAGCATTGGCAAGTACGTGAGTGAGAATATGTTGAATGATGATGCTGCGCTCTCTGTCCGTCCAGGGTTGTTCTACTTTCTCCTGCTTTTCGTCTTCCGCAGCTCCCTTCTTCACATGCTTCTCCTTCTTCTGCTTTTCTCCGTTCATGGCCTCCTTCTTCACCTCCTTCAGCAGATCAATGCCCTCATTCTTTAATTGCGGAGCCTCGTTTTTCATGGTCGCGGTGAGTAAGCTGTGCCTCTATCGAGTGTGATTGCAATCGGAGTAGAGATAGCTGAGGTGCCTGCGGGGGACTCGATGGAGGGAGGTTGGGATGTTGAGCTGGTCTGATGAGCTAGCGTAGAGTGGTTTGTGACAGGAGGAGATGGGGTGGAGCTTGGATCTTGGAAGCGGAGAGCACAATATATCTATCTTCGCCCTGTCTTGCTCTGTCCTGTCGGCAGCGAAGTTCAAGTGTGCGGGAGCGTGCGAGTGCGGGAAGGCTTCAACGTAGCTTCCACAGTTGGCTTCCGCACTCTGCATCAGCCCTTGAGAGCTCTTGAATTCAAACAAGGTTCAGAGCTGTTGCTGCGTTCGTCTTCGGAGCAGAAGAATCTGCAGATCAGCTTCGCCACAGGTCTCACAAAGCGTCGGGATGAAGTCCCTATCGCGCACAGGCACTCCCTTGCGATAGTTCCGTCCGAACCGAGCTCGCAAAACTGAGGATGCATGCAATCCTGCTCCTTCTCCGCTCGAATGATCCGACAACACTAGGATTGACGATGATAAGCATGCGTACAATGGAAATGTGTCTAGTCGGGATGCTTTGCTCAAATCGGCTCGTAGGCTCCGCGACCGCCAGATCCTCCGAACCCGCCTCCGCCTCCGCGATTTCCTGAAACTGTCTGCCAGACATGAGAAGCAGCATCGCGAGCAATGTAAGGAGATTCCCTCCAAAAGTCCTTATGCGGAACCAAATCCCAGCCACTTGCACCGTAATTGTTGTAGTTGTTGTACATCCCAATACCCATATAAGCAACGAAGCCGACGGAAAGCAGGAAGAAAAGCCAACTGAAGAAGCCCCATCCGCTTGAAGCATCTGATCCACTTCCGCTGTTGCCTTTGTCGCCGTCATCAGAGCCGCCTTTGGACGGAGACCCACCTCCACTGCCTGGTTTGCTGGCAGCAGAAGAACAGGCGAACTTGGTCGGCCAGCGAAGCTTCAGCTTTCCATCTGAACGGTCATAGCTTCGAGCAGTGGGATGAGAATCAGCGTCTGCTTTTGGATCGCAAACAAGCTCAAGCTCCGCCTTCTGCTCACGGCCAGCGTACGTGGCACCTGGCAATTGAAGCTCGATGCTCTTCTCTCCACCTTCGAGCTCTTCGCCCCATTCTACTTTGGCTTCAATCTTGCTTCCGCCTGACTCGCCGGAATAAGCTACTGGGATTGCTTGCGTCACGATGGTCTTGCCGTCCTTGATGGTCTCGATTGTGATGCATATCCTTGTTCCACGCGGGCACTGGTCTTTCTCGTCACGATTTGGGTCAGCATCGAGCGGCTTGCATAGATCAATGTCGATCGAAGTCTTTGTCTCTGATGGAGGTGTTGACTCGGTGTTGGAAGTGCGGATGGGATAGGAAATTTTGGAGAGATCGAATGACTGTTTCGATGAGACGGCGACATTCCCGCAGTCGAATGGAGAGAGGGTCTGTTTCGAAGCAGAGACAAAAGCTGTCTGCTGGAGCAGCAGCAGAAGAGATGCTGCCAGAATCGCCAGGTTGCGTTTCTCATGCGTTCTGCCTGGAACAATGGAAGAGGTTGGCATCTTGTGAGTGTTCCGTTTGAAGAAGAAGCTGCTGTGGCTCAACTTGACGATGTGAATTTGACAGATGCTCAACTTGAGAAGTAGATTGGACCCGAGCGCTTGGTTGGAGATGTCCGATCCTCACTTTAAGACGATCGAAAGGTGTGTGACTGTAAAGCTTTGTTGATACGATATCGAAGAATGTGGATAGGAGGCTGTGGCGATGCTGATGATGATGATGGTCTTTGCGTTGCGTCACATCTGCGCACTGTCGAAATTGAGTCGTGATCCCCAGGGTTCATCACACCGAAAAGGAAAAAGGAAAAAGGAAAAAGGAAAAAGGAAAAAGGAAAAAGGAAAAAGAAGAGGAAAAAAAGGGTCTTACACTCTGCCGAGCGAAGCAGACATACATGTCGAAAGATTTGGCTCTTATCGTCGCTTATCGGGAGATGTCAAGCTAAGCACAGTGTTCACACTATTGAGCTAAAACACTATACTATATTGACCTAAGAGAAGAGTGTGGCGAAGGCCTTGAGCTCTCCGCTTGATCTATATACAAAGTGTCGGCACATCCCAGGAGTGGGTGCATCTTAATTAATGACAAGCTAAGACAACGAGTGGGACTCAATAGTCCCCGATCCCTGTTACATCAGCTCCGTCCGATCTCCGATCAGATCGTTTTTGTCCGATTCGTCTCCAGATCTGTCCTATCCGATTTGCCCGATCTTTCGTTATGTCAACTCATGTCACCTCTCGTGCCTTGCTGGATCGTTTCCTTCAGCAATACACACGCGCTTTGAAGCTGCGAAGCCTCCACACCAACAGCAGAACAGATTCGATTTGAGACAGGTTCGAATGAATCAGATAAACGCTGAGCAAAAGCGACGCGCAATCATCGGACTGCGTATGTATCTACCTTCCATGCTCAGACCCATCATCACTCGTTGGAAGCGGATCGAAGCAGCTGTATTGTACGGCGCCCGAGGAAACCCATTGCCGTATCGCACACTTATCAGCGATGTCCTCGTCAACGCCGCAACAGCAGCTCATTGCCTACATCCACCATGAAAGGCAGGAGTCCGGTAGCATGCTCTGTGCCCAGCACGCACTCAATGCGCTGCTGCAGGGACAATACTACGATGCTTCACAACTAGCTCAGATTGCAGCTGAGCTTGACCAGCTCGAGGCTTCCGAACTCAGACTCAGCCAAGCCGACATTGCATCGCGAGATCGCTCCAGCTTGAATATGGACGATACCGGCTTCTTCAGCGCATCAGTACTTGAAAGAGCCCTCCAGGTCTGGGGAATCTCCATCGTCAACTGGCGTTCCGCAGCTAACAGATCACGCCACGATGCACCAGAACAGGAAAAGGCTTTCGTCCTCAACCTCGACAGTCACTGGTTCACTATCCGCTCGTTTGGCACCACAAGCAAGTTCTGGTATAATCTCAACTCTTTCCTCGCAGAACCAAGCTGGATCGGCAACAACTACCTCGGAACGCTGCTTCACACCGCCGAGTCAGAGGGCTACACAGTTTTTGTCGTCCAGGCTGCTGAAGGGAGTGCGGGCCAGGGTCTTCACGAGTCGGATGCCGATCAGATGGCAGGCCACCTTCCGCCACCAGGCGCAGCATCAGCTTCAAGCACTGTCAACTCCACCAGTCTTGGTCTTCGTCCCGAGACGAAGTCTAACAAGCCTTCCGGCAGCTCTCTACCGAGCGCTGGCGACTTTGGCGGTGCATCAAGTATGTTCGGATTTGGCGATGAGGAGGAAGACGCTGAGTTGCAAGCAGCTCTCAGTGCCAGCCTCGCACAACACAATGCTGGCGGAGATGCACCTGACACACCTACCCGATCGCGGGTGCGTCAGGTCAGAACATCGAGCAACGAAGCCGACGCAGAAGGGGACAGCTCTATGCTCGAGACAGATGCCGACATTGATGCGATTGCACCGTCAAGACGTCGTCATCGCACCGGTTTCAGCGATCCTGTAGATGATGACTTGCGAAGAGCGATGGAAGCGAGTTTGTCCAGTTCTAATCGGTCTTCAAGAGTCAGCAGTTCAGTCAACATTGCAGGCAGCTCCGCAGCCGAGTCTTCGTCCTCTTCATCCTCTCGACTTGTGGGACGAAGAAAACGTCGAGCTCAACAGCGACAATCCGGTCTCACCCGTGACGAGGCCATTGACCTGGATGAATCACGCGATGACAACCTCTCAAGCGATGTCGAAGAGCTCCGTCCCTCTTCGCTATCACATCGCTCACCCTTTCTCAGTCCAGCCATGGTTGCAGCCAATCGTAACAACGAAGACGTCGAGGAGATCGTCGATGATGACGAAGAGATTCCAAGCGACGACGAGCACGTGATTCCATTCAGTATACCTGGAGCTCCCGAGGCAGGTGCTGTCATCGGACCGCGTCAAGATCGACACTACGATGATGAGGATGCGGAACTACAGGCTGCACTAGCGGCGAGTCTTGGTGACACAGAAGCAGCAGCCCGATTCGCCGCGGACAACCCAAACTATCGCAATCCGACGCGTCGCGATTGCAATGAGCAGCAGGTCATTCCAGAAGATGTAGACCGTATCTCGAGGATGCGTGAAGAGGCACGCAAGAAGGCCAGAGAAGAGCAGGAGAAGCAAGAAAGACTGGCGAGAGGAGAGATCGCAGAGGAGGAAAAGCCCGAGTCGAGTACGGCTGCGAAAGGAAGCGGGAGTGTTGGCGCGGGAGATGAAGATGAGGACGAAGAGTCAGAAGCCGAAGAAGTGAGCGCTGAAGAGATGCGTCGTCGCAGATTGGCACGGTTTGGGTGATGGCCTATCGCTTTGATATCATTTTCACACGAGCACCTCTAATCCAATCCAAATCACACACACATAGAGATCGTAGAACTTGCACGAAGAGTTTGAGAACGAGTTGGATACTGCTACAAGATTGAGATGAAGACTGAAAGCAGACCGAAAGCCTGCTGAAGTGGGAAGGAGACTTGTCAAGTCAGGCGGCGAGCAGACATGGTGTACAACGAAAACGAGAGACGACCTTGCGATGCAGTAGAGGTATGCTTCGCGCTGCGGAATCGGCTTTTCGTCGTAAGATGGCCGCTATTCAAATGTCGGCCTGACCTGATGTCAGCTACAGCTGCCTATGCAGAGGCTAGATCTGCGCTGACGGGTATATGCGATAAAGAAATAAGGTGGAACGAATGCGGATGCGATCGAAAGAAGCAGGGCTGGTCGGGCTCATTATGAGCTTTTGGGTTGCGCAGTCGGATGTCGGAATGGGCCACTTTACATTGGCTTTGCTGGGAGCTGAGTGGGGAGGATGCCGAAGCGCTTCTTGATAGTGATGCGGTGTCGAGAGAACTTGTCGTCAGGCGAGAAGCGGGCAGGGTGAGCCGACCTTGTGATGACACCCTCGACGGTCTTCTTCTTGAGAGTGTAGATACGCTTGCCGTCCTATCATTATCCAAAGAAACAAGTCAGGAGAAACATTAGCTTCCTGTACTTTATATCTTGAGCTCGTTAGCTGGTATCGAGAACGTACCTTGTCTTCAGTGAACATAAGATGCATCTTGGCTAGATGTTGTGGGTTTGGTGATGGCGGGTATGAATGGAGAAGCCTGGATGGTGTCGAGAAAAGTTGACATTGGCTGCAGAGGAATTTTTTGATTTGCCGCCGACAGTCCACATTTTGCTTTCTTCTTGCAACTCAATCGCACGAGAAGAACTTGAACGTTGGGTCGGAATTTTTATCCCAATGTTAGTTGAGACATGCACGAAGCACACAGCTGTCTGTAACCTTCCAGCAAGGCCGTGTGTCGTGTCCACTCCGACCAATTTGGGGTCTGAGCGTGGTATCCAGCCTAAATCTGTCATTCTGGTCATCATCATCAATCTTCGTCGCTCAACGCAATCCCTGCCGTCATACTTTCGGCAACGACAAAGCAGCAGCATACTCGTTCTGTCTGCATCACTCTCACCTGGCTCTCTGAGAGATCTTGCAAGGCCTTCACCGCCCTTCTTCGATCCCGCTAACGACCACTTTACGATCCTTCAATTCTGCACGCATCCTTCAACCCGCTTCCAACACCACAGCAATGATGTTGCGGCACCTTTTCTGCTCGGCAGCGAGTCTGCTTCTCGTCCTTTTCCTCTCCACAACCCTTGTCTCAGCAATCAAGTTCGACCTCCCCGCAGCAACACACCCACACACGAAATGCATCTGGAACTACGCGCTTTCCGATTCGCTCGTGATCATCACAGCCTCTACCATTGCTAAGGAGCCCTTTGACTTCTCCTCCCAACGAGTCGATGTGGAAATTGTCGACGGAAGCAAACACAACAACGTCTACCTCTCCAAGAAGAACATCAAAGGTGAAACCCGGTTGGCGATCAACACTCACTCTCACGCCGACCTTGGCGTCTGCTTCAAGAACACGCAAACATCAAAGACCGGTTCGGATGTGCCAGTGATGACGATCGATTTGGATGTGGACATTGGAGCAGATGCAGTGGACTACAATGCCATTGCCAATCAGGAGAGTTTGAGTGGGTTGGAAACAGAGGTGAGGAAGTTGGAAGCTGTAGCCAATGAGATTGTGAACGAGATGGAGTACTTGAAGAAGCGAGAGTTGAGGATGGCAGACACAAATCGTAGGTACAAGAAGAAGAGACAGTTTGAAGTAAAATCGAGAACCAGCAACTGACCTCTGTACCTTTTCTTTCCTCTGATGTGCAGTGTCGACCAACATGCGAGTAACCAACTTTGCCATTCTAACATTGGTGGCATTGGTAGCATTGGGAGTATGGCAGGTCTTCCACTTGCGCAACTTTTTCAAGCGCAAATACCTCATCGACTAGTGCTACTCCTCTGTCGTCTTTTAGTCCGTAGTAAAGCCGAACAAGGCGAGAAGCCGTATGAGGAGGACGGAGATCCTTCCAAAAGCAATGCAACGCATTATCAGACCAAGACGCTCTCACACAATTGAAAGTCTGCGCGCTCTACGACCCTGACGAAACGGCTGGAACGATTGAAACGATTGTATCTGTACAGTTTGCACTTGTCAGCGGTCCGACATGCCATCGACCTTGGGAGCATAGCTTTCGCTTCGCAACCTTGCATGGCGGTTCTGATGAACTCTCGCTCACACTCGCATCTGAAACTCATTGCCGGCTCACATGTCACTCGACTGAGCCAATTCTGCTACTTTGAGTCATCACGCTGGCCATACTGATCCGTGATTATCTGTTTTAGATCTACAATTGCATGTGCCTACACTGAGGCTATGTCATCACAGGAATACGAGCTTTTTCACCACGAGCCTTTTCACCACGAGCCTGCGCTCTAAGCGGACTTGTTGGTGATGACCTTGGGAGCGGTCTCGCCCTGGGTGAAGCCGTCGATACCGGCGTAAACAGCCGAGGGCTCGAGCGACTCGATGCGGAGGAGCTGGTTGTACTTGGCAGTGCGCTCCGATCGGCATGGAGCACCAGTCTTGATAATACCGACACCGAGACCAACAACGAGGTCCGAGATGGTAACATCCTCGGTCTCACCGGATCGGTGCGAAACCATAACACCCCAGCTGTCGGACTGAGCGAGCTGAGCAGCCTGGATCGACTCGGAGATGGTACCGATCTGGTTGATCTTGAGGAGGAGACCGTTGCAAGCCTTCTTCTCAATGGCGGTCTTGATACGGAGAGGGTTGGTGACGGTAAGGTCATCACCGATGATGGTGATACCGGCGTGGGCACGGAGGTGCGACCAGGCCTCCCAGTCGTCCTGGTCAAAGGGGTCCTCGATCGAGGTGATGGGGTACTTCTTGATGAAGCCGAGGTAGACGTCGGCAAGCTCCTTGCCGGTGAGCCACTTGCTGGAGTCAGAGTTGGGGTTCTTGAAGTCAAGGTCGTACTTGCCGTCCTTGTAGAACTCGGATGAGGCAACATCGAGCGAGATGTGAACCTGACCCTCGTAGCCAGCCTTCTTGATGGCCTCGGTCAAGATCTCGAGAGCCTCGTCAGCAGACTGAACGTTAGGTGCGAATCCTCCCTCATCACCGACATTGGTAGCGTCAATGCCGTACTTGGTGTTGATGACCTTCTTGAGGTTGTGGTAGACCTCGGTACCGATGCGGACGGACTCGGTGAAGCTCTTGGCGCCAGTGGGGACAATCATGAACTCCTGGAAGGCAAGAGCGTTACCAGCGTGCGAACCACCGTTGATAACGTTCATGGCAGGGGCGGGGAGGACGTAAGGAGCCTTGATACCGCTGAGTTCAGCGAGGTACTTGTAGAGGGGAACACCCTGCTCACCGGCACCAGCCTTGGCAACGGCGATCGAGACACCAAGGATGGCGTTGGCACCGAGCTTGCCCTTGTTGGCAGTGCCATCGAGCTTGATGAGGAAGTCGTCGATCTCCTTCTGCGAGGTGACGGGAATACCGGCCTTGATGAGCTCGGGAGCGATGACGTTGTTGACGTTGTCGATGGCCTTATTGACGCCCTTGCCCATCCACTGGGACTTGTCACCATCACGGAGCTCGACGGCCTCATGGATACCAGTAGAGGCACCGGAGGGGACAGCGGCGCGGAAGAGACCCTTCTCGGTGGTGAGGTCAACCTCGACGGTGGGGTTGCCTCGGGAGTCGAGGACCATGCGGGCCTGGATCTTCTGGATAGCCATTTTGAATAAGATGTGTTGTTATGCGGATGGAGGAAGAGAGAGTTTGGGATGATGGTGAATCAAAAGAAGAAGGCAGACCGGCTTGCAGGGTCGGCATATAGCTTTTGCCTGGACAGGCGTCGACACAGCTCCCAGCCTGCGGGACCAAGAAGATTCATCTTCTTTGCCTTCTGTGGATCGATGGCCGAGGTGTTGGCTTTTGCGCTGCTTCCTTGGCCTTCGCAGGATGTTGCGCTCTCTCTCTCTCTGCGTTGCAGAAGCCAAATAATATTGCGCACGCTCTCAGCAACACACAACGACGGAAAGGTGCGTGCGTGCGTGCGCTTTGTGTGGGCATGGGCCAAGCGAGTCAGAAGTTCCGTTGGCTGCCTCCATGCAGAAAGACAGACGATGTGTAGCCATACGCAGGCACTATTTGCGTCAAGCTACGTTCTCTGCGCTTCGATAAAGATCTGCATTTTTGGTACCCTTTTTTCGACCCTATCCTCTTGCCTCAAGTCCAACACTCCCTCTTGCAGTCAGAGACGCGTTGCCTTTGTTGTCTCGCTGCTGATTCGGTGATTAGGCCTCTGATCGATAAAGTGACTCTATGCAGCAGCGGTGGCGAGAGTCTTGATTATGCATCGGCAGACGGGATGACAAGTGGCAGCGAGTCACCAACAATGACTGGTTCGGTCGCAACGGACGAGCAAGGCCGCAGACGGGAGGCAAGTCAGTGGGCAGCGACGTGCAAGAGCTCAGACATGCGATCGCCTACAGATTGGGGGCAGAAAGCCACCGATGGAAGTGGGCGGGATCGGGTAACATCAAACCATCTCAACTTTTCGCTACACCCTGCGCATCGTGTGCACAACGACGTCCAGCAGGGAAGCACAATACCGACGAAGCGTCAGGCTAAGCTGCATAGCGGCTGTGCTGCTCGATGACGGGGTATGCAGGGCTTCGACAGTTGCAGCTTCTGTCTGTACGAGCGTCAGAAGAGTCAGGTAGCTTTGCGGGGTTGCTTTCCCAAAGTGACAGCTTAAGGGTCAGGTTGGATGACCAGAGTGGAGAGTGCCAGGTGCCAGGCGGCGAAGGGCGGCGGGCAAGGTGCGCGGAAGCAGCTCTATTCCGGTTTCGCCCGTACAAACAATACCACTCGGGACGAGTAGGAGACGCAGGAGGAGCAGGCCTCGCCAGAGGAAAAGAACCATAACGTGCCCAACGCTCACATCGTTCTGCACGAGCCCGACCATGCGAAAGCCGATGGGTCCGAGCTCGTACCACAATCTAGGCTCTTGAAAGTATGGCTCCACCTTTAGAAAGGCTTTCACGGATCGGCACGGTGCATCACACGGTGTCGTACTCTGACTACCCACCACAACTCACATGCAAAGTTACTTCTGTGTTCCAGGTCTTGACTTCTGCCTTGATTGTCTTCCTTTTCCTGAATACAAACACTCAGCATCTTGGGCACAGCACTCATAGTCGTGGACATGCTGTATCTAACTTCAGACGCGGATCTCTCCGTTCGTCATTGACACGCCGGCACGTCCGCTTATTCCGCATTAACGACCTGATTGAACATGTAGCATACGGCTACGGACCAGGCGCTTGGGATTGCTGCGTCCCTTAGCCGAACGTACTCGTCTCCGCCTCCGTTTCTGGGCGCTGTAGCTTGAGTGCTGCCACAACGAGGAGTGACATCCTGACCTTGGATATTGTCTGGTGACAACACAGATTAATATTGTTGGAGATTACGATCAAGCAAGACACTGAAGGATGACAGATAGTTGATCCGATTGGAGATCAGGCAGAGCCGATCTGAGTAGAGGACAGATCTGATCAGAGATCGAGGATAACCGATATCACTAGAGATCGGGCACAACAAGGTCCCGCTCGTTGCCATGGTAGATCATGAGATAGGAGTACTCCCACTTACGGCATGTGCTGCTCACAAGTATATACAGCACATGTGTAAACTGTGCCATAATTTTACATGTCACCATACATCACCCTAATGCTCAATAGCTATAAGTTGTATTGCCACATTGTCTGATATCATCTGAAAGCCCTGCTTCTTCTCTCCAAGACTGTGTAATTGATATTGACATTGACTAAAAAAATTGTACTATGAAGAAGAACCTTTTTTTTAATTGTGGGACAGTTTATGGAGTGCTCCTCGAGAACACCTTAGTACTTCATATTCCCTACTTTGGCCTTCAGAACCACTGTGATGTGGTCTGGCATGCTCTCTATAAGTGTCCTACATGTCTCTGGAGTGATCACTGTCCATTCAGCTTCACATCTCTTGAGCAGTTCATCCCTGGACTTTGCAATCATACTATGTTGAAGTTTGAAGAAGTTTCAGTCCCGATATTGGTGATTGGGGATAGTCTAAGTACGATGTCACTGCTACTAAAAGCCAGAAACAAATATACTCGATTGACTGAAGAATGTGGCGAGAGCCTAGTGCTCTCTGTGAGGTATATATACATGTCAACTGTACACCCCAAAGGTGGGAGTACTCCTACTTAATGATCTACCATGACAACGAGTGGGACCGTGTTGCACCCGATCTCTGCTGAGATCGGCTCGGCTCAATATCCGATCAAATCGGTCATCTAACTGGATCGGCCCTGCCTGATCTCCGATCTGACCTGCCCTGCGTTGTTCTCTGTCATCACACTGGATCGTAATCTTCAACATACTATACCGTGAAAGTCGCATTTTGAGATGGTGCCAGAGTTGTTCAATCGGGTTTAAGTTTGGTGACTGTGCCGGTCATTACATAACCTTAATGCTATTGCTTTCCAACCACATTATTGTCTTCTTTGACATGTGTTTCAGGTCATTGTCTTGCTGAAACATGATGTTGGTGTAGGCATGCTGAAGCTGCAAATCTGAGATTGTTTTCAAAAGCTTGTCATTCAAGATATCAATGTATTGGTCTGGATTCATTGAACCCAGCACCAAGCGCATACTGTCAGCGGTTGCGCACCTGAAACCTGAGATTGGTAGTAGTATCGGTACTATTACCGATTCTGTCGAGTTATGCAATAACACTAGAGGTATTTTGATTCTTAGTGAAATATGTGATAGAGCTGCTGCTATCACTTTTCTCGCTTGAATCTGTACTTGTAATATTGCTATTGCAGATTTCGACTAACCACCATGGACACTCTGTCCAGAGGTAGCTTGGCATGATCAATTATGATATGACTTCAAGTGAACTTGATGATGAAACCAATGGTCTGGTGTGAGTATAGATTGATGATGTCGGCACAAGTGTCCAGTGTGCCAACTAATGCTTGAGGTGATCCCCAGACCGCAGTGGACGACTGCCTTCGGTTCTATCTAATCCGGACCGCTGGTTTACTATGAACCGCCTGTCATGGGCCTGAATGCTTAGGAAGCAAGAGGGTCACTGGTTCATATGGAAGGAGCACAGGTATCAGAGATCTAGTCGATACCAGTGATGAGCATGGTTGTAGTGCAGTCTCCATGGAGACCATGGACTCCTACGGACTTACATGCAAAGGAGGACCAAGCTCAAGGAGCATGCAGACGGTCACCACTCAGGGACTCGAGAGATAGGAGTCATAGGAGACCGACAGGCAGGTCAAGGGAGGAGGAGCAGTGTCGAAGGAGTCGACACATAGCTCGAGGAGGACAGGAGAGTACTGGAGGTACCTCTTGTACAGTACTCGATGAAGAGGGTACTCTCTGCAGAGAGAGGGCCAGAGTAGCATTGCAGGCGACACTACAAGGAGTGTATATAAGCACACCCTCTCATCATCAGTGGTCGAGTGGATCTGCATCCACTCTACACACCATAACTAGTTATCACTTCAGCATAAGTATACATTAGTTTCAGTCAGCATAGTAGCAATCCATCAAGGTTGCTCCTCATTGTAGTGTGTGTGTTGTATCACCACTCACTGACGTCCAAAGGCGGTTCATAGCAAACCAGTGGTCCAGATTAAGATAGAACTGAAGGCAGTAGTCCACTGCGGTCTGGGGGTCACCTCAAGCACTAGTCGACACACTGGACACTCGTGTTGACACCACCAACCCCATCACCAACACCAACAGCCTCATCACCATCAACACTCACACCAGACCTTGGTGTCATCATAACCTTAGTATCAACATTGATCGTGCCGAGCTACCCCTGAACGGAGTGTCCACAGAGGTCATCCGAAACCTATGATAGTATATACAACAAACGCCACCCGTCACCACCGCACAATCTGATAGTCACTGAGTGACGTAGCTCACCAAGACAATAGCTGTCGTGCAGTTCGATAGTCACCGAGTATCTTGACAGACCTACCTGGGTTTCAGGCGCGAGACCCCTGACAGACAGTGAGAAAGACACCAGCGAGCAAGGCAAAAGGAGAAGGAGCAGTGTCGATAAAGTTGACACAGCTCGAGAGGAGCAGCTCAGTAAGGGGAGGAGTCTCTTCGAAGACTCTTGTGAAGTACTCGACACAGAAGGTACTCTCTGGAGAGGGAGCAGGAGCAGTGTTGCTGGCAACGCTATGAAGTGATATAAAGCCATGCCTTCTCATTGGGTGAACGAGAGGAGCCCCATTCACTCTACACACCATACAACTAGTCATAATTTTAGCATAAGTATCATTAGTTTCTCAGTCAGCATAGCGGCAATCAATAGATTGCCTCTCCTTGAAGTGTGTGTGTTGTATCACCGCTCACTGATGTCCAAAGGTGGTTCATAGTAAACCTGCAGTCTGGATACGATAGAACCAAAGGCAGTTGTCCACTGTGGTCCAGGGATCACCTCAAGCAACAGTCAACACACTGGACACTCGTGTCAACATCATCAATCAATACTCACACCAGCCCATTGGTGTTGATACCAAGTTCACATATAAGTTGTATCATAGTTGATCGTGCTGAGCTACCTCTGGATGGAGTGTCCACAGCGGTTAGTCGAAATCTGTCATACCAACAATACAACTACAGATTCCAACAAGAAAAGTGACAGAGGCGGCTCTGTTGCATAATTCACTAGGAATCAAAATACCATTAGCACTGTCGCATAACTCGACAGAATTGGTAGTAGTATCAGTACTACTACAGATTTCAGGTTTCAGGCACGCAGCCGCTGACACCTGCATGCTCGCAGAACTATTGATGGAGAGTTGGTGTCTGGTGACACCATGGATCGATCTTGCTTTTGTGGGTTTTGTGGGTATTTGGTATTTACTAATGAAAGAATCTGAGACTATAGACAAACCAGTGCTGGTATCAGCTAGTATCCGAGCAGGATGGTCTTGGACCATTCCAGAGAGCTCCAACACTGCTTTGCCTCCACTGGTAGAGAAACATACTTGGCAATCTTGATATATACAGAGTGATGGCGAGGAGGTTTGTAGAGCAATGCACGCCATCAGTGCATCACCCCACTGACATTTCCCTCGTCGTCACCATCATCGTGCTCCTCCTCCTCCTCGTGATTAGAGATCATGGTCTGCTGGTAAGGGCTGAGGTCCAAGTCCTTGGGCTCGCCCATCTCCATGCCACCTGATTGGCCATCTCCTGAGTCAGTGTTTTCTTTGAAAGGGTCTGCTATGGTGACCATGACCTTGGGGCCCATGGGTCGTGAGCCCAGGGAATCTACCCTTCTGCTAGGGCAGTCCCTAGCCTAGTTGCCAATACCTTTGCATACATGACAGGTGTTGTTACCTGATGGAGCAGGGCTTCCTTGCTTCGAGATCTGGGTGGCTTGATGGGGAAGGGGTTGGTTAGTTGGTCGATTTAGGTTTTGTGTAGTTGCTTGTGCTGGTGATCGAGCTGGATAAGGTTGAGTGGGTTGACGAATGGGGATTGAACTTTGAATTGGCCGAGACCCAGTTCATAGTGGAGGTGATGTGGCGTTTGGGAGTGAGTGTCTAGCTGAGGGCTGCTGTAGTAGCATCCTCTGTCGATCGATCTCCTCAACTTCTCGGTACCACTCCCATCTCTTCCCAGGTGGGTTCCTCTCGAACTTTTCCTGTATGCTGCAAGTGAGACTACCTCTGAAGAGATCAATCACTAGCTTGTTGTCATCTAGGTTGACCTGACCCTCCAAGTCCCTGAACCGCTCTACATGATGTGTGGCGGCACCAGGAGCATCACTTGTGAGCCTGAGAGCTAGCAGCTTGTTGTATGCCTCCATCCTAGCATTGTGTGGGTTGAACTGCTCTGACAGTCTCTCTGTAAAGTAGTGCCAGTCATTGAACAGCCTTCCTTCTCTAGCTCTATCAATATGGAGCTTGGAGGTCCACCATTCCTGTGCATTCCCTTCTAGCTGAGCACCCATGTGATTGATCATCCTAGATTGCTCATACACCTGGTTGAACTTAAACCATGCTTTGGCTTCTAGAATGAAGATCTCCACATCTTGGGGATTGAACTTTGGAAAGGGGGTGGTGATGGGCTTTGATCGATTAAGCTCTGCCATGATGCTAGAGTCTTCCTCCTGGTCAAGAATGTAGGGCTCTGTCCTGCTCTTGTTGTATGGATCTACCCTGGACTTGACATATCTTGGTCCAGTGGGTGAAGCATACTTCTTGTAGTTGACATCTTCTTGATCATCTATGTCTGCAAATGAGACAGATCATCTTGGTTGTGGAGCCAGAGTAGGAGTGTGGGGGTCTCCTAGTATAGACTCATCTCCTCCTCCTGCCTGTTCCTCTGAGAGTGAGAGGTCAATGGTCTCCTCTCTACTCAGATGAGCTCATTGTAGTTGTTCCTCTCGCTGACCCTGCCTAGTAAGCTCCAACTGGGCTTCCAATAGAGTGAGCAGTCTATCGAGCTTGTTGTTGAGGTCTGGGTCCGTCATGGTGATCGTGAGGAGCTGCTTGAACAATCCACTCTAATGTCAGGGGTCTCACACCTGAAACCCAGGTAGGTCTGTCGAGATACTTGGTGACTATCGAACTGCATGACAGCTATTGTCTCGGTGAGCTACATCACTCAGTGACTATCAGATTGTGCGGTGGTGACGGGTGGCATTTGTTGTATATACTATCATAGGTTTCGGCTGACCTCTGTGGACACTCCGTTCAGGGGTAGCTCGGCACGATCAATGTTGATACTAAGGTTATGATGACACCAAGGTCTGGTGTGAGTGTTGATGGTGATGAGGCTGTTGGTGTTGGTGATGGGGTTGGTGGTGTCAACATGAGTGTCCAGTGTGTCGACTAGTGCTTGAGGTGACCCCCAGACCGCAGTGGACTACTGCATTTGGTTCTATCTTAATCTGGACCACTGGTTTGCTATGAACCGCCTTTGGACGTCAGTGAGTGGTGATACAACACACACACTACAATGAGGAGCAACCTTGATGGATTGCTACTATGCTGACTGAAACTAATGTATACTTATGCTGAAGTGATAACTAGTTATGGTGTGTAGAGTGGATGCAGATCCACTCGACCACTGATGATGAGAGGGTGTGCTTATATACACTCCTTGTAGTGTCGCCTGCAATGCTACTCTGGCCCTCTCTCTGCAGAGAGTACCCTCTTCATCGAGTACTGTACAAGAGGTACCTCCAGTACTCTCCTGTCCTCCTCGAGCTATGTGTCGACTCCTTCGACACTGCTCCTCCTCCCTTGACCTGCCTGTCGGTCTCCTATGACTCCTATCTCTCGAGTCCCTGAGTGGTGACCGTCTGCATGCTCCTTGAGCTTGGTCCTCCTTTGCATGTAAGTCCATAGGAGTCCATGGTCTCCATGGAGACTGCACTACAACCATGCTCATCACTGGTATCGACTAGATCTCTGATACCTGTGCTCCTCTCATATGAACCAGTGACCCTCCTGCTTCCTGAGCATTCAGGCCCATGACACAATGTTCTCATCTTCTCTCCAAGGGTCCTGTTCATTCTCTCCACCCGTCCATTCTGTTTGCTGTTGTACCCCATGGTGGTTTGCCATTCTATGCCCTTTTCTAATGACCATTCTAATGCATTGTTGCTTTTTCATTCAGTTCCTTGGTCAGATCAGATCACTTTTAGCTTCTGATCTGTCTGTGTCTCCAGGAACGAAACAATCCTTTTGAGTTGCATGAATGCATGACTCTTTCGCAACAATGGCTGTGTGTACACATACTTGCTATGATCATCAATTAGCACCATAGTGCACATATACTCCATCACATGGGACAAGTCTATTATTAGATCGATGTGGATGAGATCCAGGGGCCCCACAGCTCTTTCGCCGTTACCTTGCCCCATCCAGGCACTTGTGCTCTTGGATCATACACACTGCTCACATGTCAGAGCGGTGTTTGGATCCAAATGCATGGTATGCTTATTCTTTAATTTACTCGTGATCATCCTGGCTTTGTCTCTTCCTGGGTGTCCGAGACACTCATGCCATAGTTGTTCCTTTGAAACTTTCAGTTCATTCTTAATATGCTCGAACTCCTTGTCAACACCTTCAAACAGTGATGCTGACGTGACCATCGTGCTTTCTTGCCATGTGTCACCTCGGAACTCCAAAAGTCCTCACTCACAATTCTTTGCAATTTTAAGTGTCATGCCATTTGTTAGAGAGATCTGGCCGCCGGTTGTGTCTAATGTCACTTGTGCTCCTTCATCCGTTAATGAATTCATTGACAGAAGGTTAACATTAAGGTGCTTCACATATAGTACATTTTGAAGGGAGATTTCCTCGTAATCTGTTGATATGCTTGCATCTCCTATAGCTGCCACTTCCAAAACCTTGCTTCCAGCAGTAATTATCTGCTTTCGGCAAGTTCTTGGGTGGATGAGCATGCTATAGTTGTTTACCATGTGATAACTCACCCCCGAATCCAAGATCCAATGAGCTGTTTCCTTGGTGTTCGGGGGTTCTTGCAAGAGGGTGAGGGAGCACCACGCTTCCTATTTAGGTTTGGTGAGGGGGGAGTCTTTGGGAATGGTAACTGAAGTGTTGCATTGACTAATGCCATGTCCCGGTTGCTTGCAGATCCAGCATTGGATTCGGCGTGGTCTTCCTGTGTTCTTCGGGCTTGTGTGGCTATTGTTGGCTTCAGCTTCGGTCTCTCTGGTCCATTCGCTTTGATCGTCGTTGCCGGCAGTCCGAGCACTGGCTTGGCGGGGGTCAATCTTTTGTGCAGGGACGCTCTCGACAGCAGTCTGTCGGATGCTCAGTGCAGTGGTGAGGGTGTTGAAATCGATTTGATGGACAGTGGCAACTGTCTCCTTGTACACTGGATGCCGGATCGTGCATTTCTGCAGAGCCGAGAACAATGTATCGTCGGCAAATGGTTTGCCGAGGAGACTACTTTCAGTCTGTATTGACCGGATCTCTTGAATTAGCTTTCTAGCGTCCGAGTGAAACATCTTTATATCACCGAGCTGCGAGGTGAGTGCAAGTCTGTGGGATGTCTTGGTGGCTTCGTTTGTGAGGCCGTTTTCGATCTTTCTCCACACTTAGTTAAAAGTAAGACAATCTTTGATTACATCTAGAAAAAGGTAATTTACATTGTGTTCTCCAGTAGTGTTGATTGTTCCACACAGGGCATTGATTAAAGCATCATTGAGGGAGCAGCTCCATTTTGGGTGCTTCTTGTCATACGTTCCCTCGAGGTGCTTCATCGCATGCGGGATGGATCAGAGGAAGGGCTTTATGTGAGCACTCCAACTGTGGTAGCTGCATGACATGAGTTTTGGCACTGGTTCGAGGAGCTTTGCTAGGGTGTGAAAGCTATATTGCTTGTTGCCATCATCAAAGTTGGAGTTGGAGTCGGTGTCTTTGTCAGCTTCGTTATTGATAGCCTCCAGCTCATTTTTGTTTGTGGTGTCATTGTTGACTCGTGCCTGGGTGGTCTTGCCCTTTCTGCTCCCTTTGGTCCTCGAGCTTGCGCTAACCTGGGTTTCGGTGTCTTCTACCATGTTCTGTTGATTGTCCCAGTTAGCTCGGATGGTAGTGCTTCAGACTCTTAATCAATTGAAGATTGCAAGTAAAACGTGACCGATCGGAGCCACTAGCAAGCTCACGTATACAGCTGTGTTACTTCTTGAAATGCTTCGTTTTCATAGAGTGAACCTAAATGACAAACACATATATATACTCCATTCGCCGCTCTAGTGATATCTGAAACAAGACATGTCACTTCATCTGTACCCCTGCGTTGCTATGATACCGGGTGCCACTGGACCGTCACCATGACGACTACCCCTTACTTCATTGTGCTCCTCGCTTATGTGGGCTCCCTGCAGTCCGGTGTCTCGGCTGTGACATGTGCATCTTGCTTGAGATGCCGACGCATCTTCAACTGAGCCTAGTGCTCTCAGCTCGATATATATACATCTGTGTGGCACATGCCGAATGTGGGTGTATCCTACTTAATGACCAAGTCTGACAACGAGCGGGACTAGGTTGTACCCGATCTCTGACCAGAGATCGGGTATATGACCAGATCGGCTTACGTCAACTTGCATCATCATATTGGATCGTTCCCTTCAGCATCAGTATGATGTGGTTCAGAGGATTATGAGTCCGTGCCGGAAGGAGCGGGAACCTTTGTAACCTGAACAGGCTTTCTCTCCGGTATTGAACGGAACGCGTGGGTATCATTGCTAATGTAAGTGAAGAGGCGTACAGGTATCCACGACGATTCTGTCCAGAAATGATGTTTCCATCAAGCTTCAAACACGACCAGTCGAGCTGAAGAAGTGCTCGTTGACGTTCCGTCCTTCCGAATCCAAGCTTCCGCCAGCTTCCTTCCTGCTTCTGTAGGTTGGCTAAATGCAACCGACCTTGCTCTGCTGCCGTACATGTTGACCAGTCCTGCCAAGTCAAACCCATAGACACTGTTGTCTGCTGCTGCCTCTAGCATTGCGCTTGCCAATCCTGTGCGTCGCCAAGTGGGAATGACATGGATGCGGAAAACGCCCACGGGCGGTGTCTTGGACGATGGCAAGGCGTCGGAGACGAAGATGGCGTCTTCCGCATCATTCCACACTGTACCTACCTTGACTTTGGTAGCCTCCGTGTCAAGGGTATCAACACCGCCTTCATTTTCCTTGTTGCTTTTTGACGCCAGAACTTCTCTGGCTTGACCTACTGGCACTCGTCCGACCACAGCAGCTCCTGCTGCCCGGCCTGAGCATACAGCTACCAAAACCTTGCATCCCTGAATCTCCGCAATGTCCACCGATGCCGCGCCCAAGGCATAATCAACAGTCTGCAAGAGGTCGTTGACCTTTCGCGTCGCAACGCTGTCCTTGAGCGTCGCCATGTCATAGCATCGGATTTCAACCGACTCCGACTGATCAGATGTCTCGCTTCCTCCGCCGCCGTTCTGCTTTCCGCGCAGTACCGACTTGCCGCGAACGAGGTTGCGTCGTGTGAAGTTGAGCTGTGCCACCATCTCACTGCACGTGTTCAGCGCTTTGGCACTCCAATCAAGTCCTTTGACTGTTCTCTCGTGGTGTCGTGCATGCAACGTACAGTCTTCAGCCGATGAAGTGTCGTACTGCATATCGCAATCGTTGCATCGGATACGGATGCGCTGTCCGAGATCGAGAATCAGTTGTTCTGGCTCTCGCAGAGTCGCAGATGCTGATGTCGATTTGGATTGAGACTTGCGTGTCGCTGGTTTGGCATGACGAACCGTAGGGAAGAGCGGTGTGTGGACAGAAGCGAGGATCGGACTGCTCCGTGCTTTCTGCATCGCCTCGTCATCGTCCGTTCTGCTGGAGAAGGGCAGCGGCTGTGGGTGAACGTCCTCCGTCATAGCACGGCGACTGCGACCAGCGTAGGTCGTCATCTTCTTGGCGGCTGGTCGGAGCGGTCCAGGCGCTTCCTCCGTAGCTTCTTCGGTCACTTCGTTGTAAATCTGCATGGCTGCTCATGATATCAAGTGAATGAGGAAGGGGACACGCAAGAGTGGTCAGAATGTTGTTGCACTGAAGTACTTTGGAATTGACACGCAAAACGACAGCACTACTACGTACAAGTTGGAGTTGAGGGGGGAGGGCTAACGAGTGACTTGGCGCGTGAACCTCCCTTGGCTGAAGCTGCTACCTGTGAACGAATGATGTCGAGCTGCGAAAGCGTGGTCAGTGCCTTGGCCTCCGTATTGCGGTCGCTTGACGCAGGCAACTTTTCTCCAGCAAGCTTGAAGAGATGGACAAAGTCACTGAGCAAAGCAAGGGGGATGGCGCTCCTGTTCTTTTCGGCCTGGCTGACTTTCGTCGCTTCGGCGAACTGCTTGGAGACAACGGCAGCGCGATCGCAAATCTCGTGCGGCACGCCAGCAAGCGCTGCCACCTGTGTGCCATATGACGACTCTGCAATGCCATCCACAAGGCGGTATCTGTGATCATCAAATGCAGTGATGAATGGAAGAATAAAGGTTGGTCAGTTAAAAAGACTTTGGGTGATAACGTCTTTCTTTGAGGGTGCTACTCACGTGAAGATGACCTCGCGCTTGGCGTCGTCCACAAGCACCTGCATGTGCTTGTTGCTGACTCGCGAGTACGAGTCGAAATCGTAGGCCAGGTTGGTGTAGTGTGTGAGGAAGAAGGTCAAGCATCGCGTTCGGCTGACCAGATGATGCAGCACTGCAAATGCGATAGCTTGTCCATCGAAAGTGCTGGTGCCTCTGCCCAACTCGTCCATGATGACCAGCGAGCGCGGTGTGCATTCGTTGATGATACGGGAAGCCTCGAGCATCTCGACCATGAAGGTACTGTTGTTGCGGAAGATCTGGTCATTGGCTCCCATGCGCGACGCGATTCGGTCGACAGGCGAGATACGGGCACTCGCGGCAGGCACACGGCAACCAAGCTGGGCAAGGATCACAGCAGTGGCGCTAGTTCGAGCTGTCGTGCTCTTACCAGCCATGTTACCACCAGTCAATATGATCACCTCATCATTCTTGCCACCCAGTCGGATGTCGTTGGGAATAAATTCAACGTTGTCACCAGCGATGCAGGGGTGTCGAAGCTCTTCAAACTCGAGCAGAGCGGTCTCGTTGTCGAACAGCTCAGGTCTGCATGAAGGTTCGCCAATAGCATATGAGGCTTTGGCGAGCGAAAGCAGGCAGTCGATCTCGGCGACTGTCTTGACGGCCTGCAGGAAGACATCGCTCTTCTCTGAGAAGCTGGCAAAGAGGCTCTGGTGGAATTGCTTGAGCGCAGCAAGTCGCGTCTCACGAGCCTCCTTGATGTCCTGCACCAGGTCCCGCACCTTGGGCGAGTACCAGCGGTTGCGGTCTTTGGTGCCGCTCAGCTTGGTCCAGTTGCTAGGCACCTTTGTGGAAATGGGTACCTCAATCTGAAAGATGTCCTTTGTGCCGAGATGCTTCCAGGCGCACTTGGCGGCGGTGAGCTTGAGCTGCTGGCGGTACGACTCGATCTCGCTCTCGAGCTGTGCTTCGACCTCGGCTATGGCGACTTCCGCACGGTCATACGGCTCGAAAGCGCCTTCGATGGGAGTGAAAGAGCCATCCTCGGCGACTTTGAAGCTGGACTGCAAGTCCCGGGCCATCGAAGAGACAGATGGAATAGATTGCAGAAGATCGTCGATGACCTGAGTCTCGAAGTCTTCACATTGAGCTCTGAGCTGACGGACAGCCTTTTCGAAGCAAGCAATCGCTTTCAGCACAACAGTGAAGTCTCGTGGTCTGCACTTGCCAGCACGGACGCGAGGCACGATGCGTTCGATGTCGGGTAATGCTTTTCCAAAAGTCTCGAATTCGTCGCCGAAGCCTTGATTCTTGAGCAGATCCTCGACAGCGTTTTGACGAGCACGAATCGCATCGGCTGCAGCGAGGGGGGCCACGAGCCAAATCTTGAAAAGACGTTTGCCGAAGGGTGTCACGCAGCGGTTGAGTAGGCGGTGCAGAGTGCCTTCGTCGGTCCCTTCGTCGTTCTGCAGGACATTGAGATGCGTGAGTGACTGGGCATCGAGCACGAGACACTTTTCTTGACGCAGTGGATCAAAGATGTTGAAGTTGCGGCTCGAGCACAAGTCGCGATCGAGGTTGAGCTGAGCCAAGTAACAGAGCATGCCACCCAAGGCTGACATTCCACATGGCTTGTCGACCATGGAAGCGATGCCTTCCGGAAGCAGCGATGGGTCGACAGGTTCGAGCGACTCGACTCGGGCATCGGCGTCAACCTCGGGGTTGAACAGGGCGTTGAGCTTGCGCAAGGTAGTGTCCGGCTCAAAGAATTCGACACCAGGCTTGAGCATGGTGATCTGAGCTGTTGTAGGCACCGTGCTTCGGAGGACTCGCAGGGTAGGTGCAGAGAGACCTGCCTTTTCATGAAGCACTTCCTTGAGTCGTAGAGAGCGGAGCAAAGTCTCGAGTCGAGTTCGCGACTCGTCGTCTTCAAATTCGGTCAAGTTGAACTCGGCGGTGGCAGCGTCGAGCGTGCACACGCCAAAGATGGGGCCGCTGCGTCCAGCCTCGCTTGACTCTTTGATCGAGACACAGTAGCTGTTGAGGTCGTCGGGTAGCGAGGCTGCATCGACAATGGTACCGCTTGTGAGCACGTGTCTCAACTCGCGGTTGACAATCTCGGAGCCACCGCCGCGCGAGCGCTCTCCTACACGCATGCCTTTGGCCACAGCAGTTTCGGTCTGATCGACACGTCCGACCTTGTAGCCAAGGGCGAGGAACTTGGCTGCAAAGATGTCGAAGGAAGCTTCGGGAACGCCGACCATCTTCATCTTGACTCTGTCGGTGAGCTTGAGATCGAACTCGCGGTGGCCGATGAGAGCATCTTCTTCGTAGAGCTCGTAGAACTTGCCCTTCTGGAAGAACAGCACAGTATCCCAATGGTTCTGCTTGATGCGCCAGAACTGCTCCTCGAAGGGCGTAAAGTCCTTCCAAGCCGACTTGGGAATGTAAACGGTGCGAGAGTCGTATTCACCATCGCCTGGACGGTTGCCATCCTTGTCGCGCAGATCGACCAGGAAGCTGTAAGCCTCCTCGTTGGCGGCCTTCTTGCGCTTCTCTTCAATAACTCGTCGCTCAGCTTTAGTGAGGTGGGACAAGGATGCTAACGAGGGTCCATTGCGAGCCACGTCACTGCTTGCACCAATCAGTGAGCGAGACGGCAATGATCGCGGGGGGGCAGTGCCCATCTTGAAGGAGGACAAGGCTAAGTTCGAGTCTGCTGGCCGTGATGAAGAGGCAACCGGAGATGAAGATTCGCTGACCTTGCTCTTCTTGGTCGTGGTCTTGCTGCATTTGGATGACTTGCCCAAGTCTTGAGCATCGCTGTCTTGATCGGGTGCAGGCTCATCATCTTCGTCGGAAACATTGGCGGCGTCCACAGGAAGTTCTTCGTCGTCCTCGTGGTGATCATCAGGAACGATGAAGTCGTCTTGATCGCGTGTCTTGCGTGCTCGTTTGGCAGCATTGCGTTTGCGACCTTTTGAAAAGCTCGGAGCTTCATCTTCACTGTTGCTGTCAACTGCTGCGGCGCCATCCGAGTCGGACTCGGCGTATGTGACGGGTCGCTTTGTTGCAGCCCTACGTCGAAAGAGTGGTTGTTCCTGCTGCTCTTCATCATCCAGGTCCATGTTGTCAACGTCGCTGCTTGGGGGTGGGGTCAGATTTTCAGAGTCAGATGACTTGGTCTCCTTGGCAGGCGCCTGTGAATTTGCTTGGGGGCTGTTAGTGGAAAGGGAGCTGGAGCGATGATAAGTGGGGGAAGATGATGGCGGTCGGTAGTCACCCTTGTTGGCAGCACCGTTGCTAGTCGGTTTTGAGGCGCGAGAGTTAGACCTGTCTTTGCTAGGTGGAGACGTATCGAGCGGCTGGGCTTTTCTTGACTTGAGCGAAGGCGAAACGTCACTAGTCTTGCTGTTCGAGCCATATGCGCTCTGCTCCTGTGTTGCTGGTGATGGCTGAGGGACAGCTTTCTGCTGTTGGGTCGGTGTGGCTTTTGGAGTGGCTTGTGAAGCTGGAACCTTGGAGAAGAATCCCAGCAGCGAAGACTGCTTGGCTCCCGCCTTGCTTGGAGGCATCTTGGGCGTGGGAAATCGGAGAGAAGCCGAGCCGTTGTTTGCGTGATGGTGAGCTCGGTCCAGTGGATCCCCTTTTGTTGAGCCGAACCGATTCGCCCGTGGGTATGTGTTTTGCTGATAATGTGATGCTGAGTGCTGACGGATACTGATACAAGGAAGAGATGCTAGAACTACGCTGGGAGAATCTTGTGAATGGGATAGATAGAAGATGGTCGAAGAACAAAAAGCACGTCGTATGTTCCGAAGGCCCCTTATGATAGAGAAGGTCAGGCTTCGTCGGTTGGCTTGGCTTGGTCTGAGCTTCACAATTTTTGGCTCAGCTCGCGTTTCCCTTCTTCTGTCTCACCTCCACGAAGCCACGATCCTCTCTTTGATTTGTGCGTGTTACTCTTTGCGCGACGCGCGACGCGCGACGCGGTCACCAACCTCTTTTTTTTTTTTTCTTCCTTTAATTTCCTCCTGTGGGTTGGAAGCTGTCTTATACCACAGACTCTTAACACGCTCAAAGAACCCTTTGTTGAAAGGAGGCCAAGAGTCACAAGATTCAGTAGTAGCATTACTATGGCCGCGAAGACACTCGAGCCAAAAGTCATCAGGCTGTTAGGGAGTTGGAACTTCCTGCCGCCCGCTTCAATTAGGTACATCAGAGTCGGTACGCCAGGAAGGAGGGCCTAGAGATTTCAGGAAGCGTCTCTGAGGAGGTCTCTCATTTGTCACTGTCGGACATGGTTGAGGACGCTCGTGAGGCTTGTCGGCAAGCGCAGATCTTGTTCCCGAGGTTTGTGACCATTGATGGCTGCCGAGCAAGGATGTGCGAGTCGCTTCTTGTGTCAAATGTTGGCTGTAAGAAGCGTTGCGGCCAAGCTCATCATCCAGCGCTCGAATGCGTCCGCGCGATTCTGTAGCGCTCACATCTTTGCTCGTACGTTCGCCTCCCATGAAGCCACCCACACTGTGTTCTGGCATTTGAAGCGGCATTATCGTACCGGCCGTTCTTTCTTCCGCTGCGGTTAGTCGATCTAATTGACTCAGAAGATCCTGCGGCCCGTCATAGTCCTCGATGATAGTCTCGCTCGCTTTTCGCTTCTGCGAGATCAACGACGATGCGCTTGTCGGCATCGCGAATGATTCATTCCTGTAAGCCCCCAAGCTCTGCATATCGTTGCCCAGAACCCGGCTCTGGAAGCGGTACTCTCTCGGCTTGTCAGATGCTTCCTGCTCCCTCGCGCGTTGACAGCAGACATGTCTGCAATCGCTTTTGCACTTATGCTTGCACCTGAAAAGTGTGATGATAGCACCCGGAGAGAAAGGTTCCAAGTTCCGGCGTCGACGTTGGAGCATTTCGATGAAAAGAATTAAGGCAGCATGTCAATTTCTATCCCCTTGTTGCGCCCAGTAGCATTTGTGTCATGTACTCACCTCTTCGGACTAGCACTGTCGTTGTTCGTTTCTCGCATCAGCAAAGTGTCCGCATTGCCATGGAGATGTTGCTTTGTTGAAGGGTCGTCCCCATGCATGCTAGGAGCGGCGTCAAAGTCACTCATGCCACCTTCGCGGTGTTCAACGCGTGCAATACGGGTCCTGTGGGAACCGCTGGCCATGTCGACAGGGATCAGACTGGCCTGCATCATGGTGCCAGCAATCTCATCGCATGCTGCAAACGTCAAGATGCGCATGAGCGGATCCTCGAGCTGCACATGCAGGGTGAAATGCTTCTCCCTTTCGAATCTCCAGATGGGCATACGACGGAAGTCGACATAGCCGCTATCGGATGTGAGTGTGAGAATGCATACACTCAGAGCCATCTTCGAGACCTTGCTTTTGAGCATGCATGTCGCTCGATTCTCCACTCGCACCGTGACATCAAGAACAATCTTCATACCGACAGGCGATGGTTGAATACAGTCGCTAGAGCTTTGTCCATCCCCTCCAGGAACGACGAGAGATCTTGTCGAGGTCAAAGGTGCCGATGAGCGTTGCATGACCTCGAGACCGATGCGCGGCACAGAGCGAGCAGCATTGATCACCTTGCTGCCGAACGGTGGGTTGCGACCAAGGATCATCTCCACCCTTGCCGGAGTCGTGCTGGCTAAGCTTTGCCAAGTCGTAATGCCTGCGTTGGCCAGTGCCTTCACCGAACGTTCGCCGATCTGATCGATTTGTCGGAGCATCGCCGGCGAGCCGTCCCACGCACCTGCAGCGATAGATCTTGCCAGATCGAGTGACGCTTTGCATGCTGTGCCGTCTCGACGGTAGATAGCTACATCAACCGCAGCTTTCACGATTCGAGTGGCGTGGGGAATGATTCGCCTGATGTCACCGGTGGGATTGACATCGCCTCCCGCCGACTTTGTCAGCTGGGACAAGTTGATCGCAGCAAGATGGGCCTGTATCAGTAGCGAGACCTTGTCTGCTACCCTGGCCACTTGACGCGGAGGGAAGCGGATCTCTATGTGCGTTCGTAGGGAAGAGAGGAAGCCCTTTTCTCCCTGTCTCATCCTTTGTTCACCAAACTCTTCCGCTTCCGCCACGGCTTCGAGTACGGCCTTTGTGTTGGAGCTGTCTGGCATCGACATGATTGCCAGCATGGTTTTGTAGCGTAGGAAGAAGCGCGACATGATATCGCCGTACTCAGTGGAGATGATCTCCGCAGAGTCTTCGGGGCATGAGATCAGCGAGGCCACTTGAAGAGCAACGAGCGTCTTGGTGCAGAGATGTTGCAGGATCTCTTCGACGCTGTCGAGACCGATGCCTTCATCTTTGCTGAGGTAGTAGGTCGGATTCTTCTGCAGTCGAGTCCACATGAAGCTTTGTCGGATCCAATCCTTGATCTGCGCCTCCGTCGTTCTGCCACGCAGGCCGACCTCGGCGTTGACATGCTCGACCAAATCGGGTGCCAGGCTGGATTCGATGTCCCGGCTGCCGCTCACAAGCTCGCGGTAGTGAGCCTGGGCGGTGTCTTCGCACATGATCACAGCTACGCCGCTGCGGTCGAATTGAGGTCTTCCGGCACGGCCCATCATTTGAATGAGATCGAGCTCAGACATCTCGCACCAATGTCCATCGTACTGCTTAGTACCTCGAATGATGACGCAGTAGGCAGGCAGATTAATGCCCGTTGCAAGGGTCGTTGTGCAGCACAAGACCGCTATTTTGTCACTGAGAAAAGCTCGCTCGACGGTTCGTCGATCGCCGGCAGACAAGCCGGCGTGGTGAAAGGCTACACCAGATGAAGCGAGCTTCTGCAAGTCTTCGTCGTCAAACGTCGTTGCCTCGAGGCTTCGGTGGCCTCCGCCGGCCAAGGATGGAGCGCGCCCTCCATTTTCTCTGGCTTTCTTGCATGCCTCGACAATGGTGTTTGCTGCTTGAACAGTGGAACGTCGGGTGGCGCAAAAGATCAAACACGGTCGACCTGCGGCGTGTGTCTCAATGAGCTCGAGCAGCTTATGGTTGAGGTATGCCTGGAAAGCAAATTCGTCCTTGGCCTTCGGATAGCTGTATACGTGCTTCTCGAGCTGACAAGGTCGATAGGCTTCGCCGAATTGAAACATCTCCGCTGGCGGGCTGTCTTTCAGCGGCATCGCCGCGGCTGCTGGCCGCGTGTGCTTGTTCGATCCGATCCAAGCTGCCACATCTGCGAGGTTGGGAACTGTTGCCGAAACAGCCACGAATCGTACGTGGTGGCCCCTATTCTTGATTCTGGTCACGACGACCTCGAGACGAGCACCACGTTGAGCTTCGTTCAGGATGTGCACCTCGTCGATCAAGACGAGTCGGATAGTGGAAAGGATGCCCGACTGCTCGTCCCATTTACGAGTCAGGCTATCCCACTTTTCGGGCGTTGTGACGATAAGTCGGCTCTTGCGAGCTACGTGAAGACCATGCACGGAATCTCCAGTGAGCTCAGTGACGCTGCAGCCGACGGGACCGAAGCGTGCAGACCAGTCGCGTGTCCTCTCGGCGCACAAGGCCTTAGTCGGAGCCAGGTAGACGGCTCGGGCGCTTTCGGCCTCTCTGGTGAGCATACGGATCAGTGCCAGTTCGAAGACGACGGTCTTTCCTGATCCAGTCGGAGCAGACAGAACAACGTTTTCGCTTGTTTCGAACACCTGAAAGATCACGCGATCGAGTATAAGGGCATTCTGGCCGTCAGTTTCGATGAGCTGACTCAGGCTCATGGAGCTGCAGCCTACATACCTTTGGAAAGCAGGTTGACTGCACCGCATTGAAGAAAGGAAATTTGAACAGAGGCCGATAGATTGCCGCTAGTATCTCGCACAAACATAAGCGAGATCGAAGCAACGTCAGCGGAAAAGTCCCAACAGCAGACCGGGGATTTCAATTCTACTCACGCAAAGAAGAGTTGGGTACCAGACGAATCCTGTTTCCGGCCTCAGGCTCAGCGTAGAACTCTTGCGATTCCCGGCGTGAGGGTTGAGGCCTCCGAGCTTGAAATGGGTGTGTCGGTCCCGCTTCGATGTTGCGGCTCCATTGTTCAATGTTGGGTATCCCTTGACCCAGGTGTGATGCGGGAGGATAGATTGGAAGTGCTGGTACAGGTGGCACTGGAGGCGAGCCTGCTAACAGACCAGCAGCTTGTGCCCTTTCGAAGTCAAAGTTATGTCTGATGAACGCAGCATCTTCGGGTGAGATGTCTTGTTCTTGATCAGTAGGTGGAGGAGACGTCTGCCAGAAGGGCACCGCCAGCGCGTTGGCCTGGATGCTCTGAGCATGTGGGTCGCCGTACTGAATGGAACCCGTATAGCCCCGAAGGTCGGCGACGACAGCATCTCCATATCTGTAATCGTTGAGCTCGTATTGGTGCTCTAGGTTTTCGAAACTGTACTGATTCGCCATAGTGTGTCCTGACACCGCCCGAAAGGATCTGTAATGATACTCGAAGGTGCTCGTCGACGATTTGAACAGCCCACAGGCCCTTGGGGTGATTCTGATGTTGGTGGTCAGAAGGAACGACGAATTCGCCACTCAGCTTCATCCTGTAAATTAGGGTCAAACTCTCCAGCGTGTACCGCATTCGTGGAAGCTCAGCTCAGCTGGCCTTCTTCGAGTCAGAGGAGGATTGTCGGCTTGTCCGAAGAAGCGTCCGTGTCGTTGAGCAGCATCGGATCGACTGCGCTTCTTCTATCTTGGGTACCTCGATGCTTCACTAAGCAATCAGCGTCGGGCTTTCCGACGGGCAGTGCGTGTCGCCGAGGCGAATGGTGTTCGAAGCTAGTCCCCTTCTTTCACATCAAGTCGGCAGCTCCGAAAGCCTTTCCGCTCGGCATGATAGATTCTCTGCCTGCTCAGCATCAGGTGCAGGAACCAAGCTCAACGTTTGTCGAGCTCCTTCTGCTGCGTCGACACTCGTCGCGAAGGTTTGCAAACGAATGCGACTGTATCGTTACAGTAATTTAGTGAGGTCAGGAAATAAGGAAGCCTTTGGATACCAAGCTTTCTTCAGTGCACTTGGTCAAGCTTGATCGACTCTGAAAGCACCGATATCAATGGCTACAGCTCAACAGACCAAGGCGAGCCTAGCTGTCAGGCTGCGCAAGGTGGACTCCCCCGATACTCGAGCAAGGATCGAGATCGATTGTCGTTCTGCCGGTAACTCTTTACGCGTTGAATACGCAGAAACAATTTTAAAAAATAACAATATTAAAAACGAAAGGAGCTTCATCCTTCACGCGAAAGCTGTACGAATTCGCTTCATGATGGCTGCAGGCTGTATCGGTGTGTGTGTGTGTGTGTGTGTGTGTGACTGCAGACTCTCGCGGTGATAGGATGGGGCAGTATCGAAGACCTTTCTGCTTCAATTGGACTCATCGTCTGCGAAGGTCGATGCTCGCGATGAAAGACGAATGTGGTCCAAAGTGTTACAGCGACGCGCCCACATTCGCTAAATCTTGATCACTTTGCCTTGTCACTCTGTCTGCGAAGCTTTGTGCACAAACTATGACTGTGATTGTCGGAATGGCCGATGTCTGATAGCTGGTATGCCGATGCCCATCGCGACAGTCAATCCAGGTTAAATATAATGCGTATCCGAGTGAGCCAAGTTAGGGAAAGTGTGAGATCGATCTCATCTGATTTCTTTTATTTTCTTTTTCTTATTCGATACTGCTCACCTAGCATGTCCGACTGATGACAGCTTGCTTGCTGTCTCTTAGTTAGCCTCACAACAGGGGTCGTGTCGCTCTTCTGTATTGTTCGCTTCTCGCGGTCCCGTCTGTGTGCGTTCTGTTTGGCGTTGAGCTCTGTCGAGCCTGCAGCTGCAGCTCCATTCATTCACTCTGGCTGCCGGTGTTCAAGCTCTACGGTTCATTCTGTTGGTGCCTCGCCTTGACGCTTGTCCTTCAAGGTGGGTCGTAGAGATCTCCGCCTCCACGCAGCTTGTTTTCCTCTCTGCTTTTCGCATTCTCTACCTTTCTTCCATCTCATCAACAACCGGTTGCCGGTGGGCTAGCAAGGATCCAAGGCTCAGGCTGACCGTAGCTGCAAGACCTCCGTACGTCGGTGCTCCTCACCATCTTCACGCAATTGCCGTAGCTGCTGCTACCTTGTTATACATTCGACGAACAGCGGCCATTGAGACGATTGCGACGTTCGGAAGCAACTGCGACTTCCACCTGATTGCCTTTCACAACTGCTCCGACACCGTTTCACCTTGTTCATCCTCCAACATCCATTCCTGCGACAACTTCAACCGGCTGGAAACATTATATCATCACCTCACGTCGGATTGACGCTATCGGCTTCTTGTGACACGACATATCCGACATGCTTCAATAGTCGCCGCCACACGTCACCTCTCCCTCCTATCCCTTGCGAGTTCTCCTGACGGCGTTCACCATGTTCTCATGCTCACGGCATTCCGACTCCAAGAGGCTGAGCGCCTCCCGACCCAACGCCGATAGCCGCAGCTCGGTCTCGGATGCAGCCCCCAACGCAACGTCACACCAACAAGCGGCTGCCATTCCGACACAGCAGAGCGCAGCGCTACCCGTAGAGATGCCTTCAGCCGATGTGCCGACAATAACAACCACGAATGGAACTCCACTCGCAACGTCCTCTGCCACATTCTCATCTTCCATGGCTGCAAACACGGCTCGACCCGAATACTATCAGCACAACACAGCCACGCAGACCTCAAACTGGACCTCACCACTACATCGCTCGCATGCCGCTATCATCGAACCCACCCATGTCACAAACAGCAGCTTTTCGGTCACGTCGCTCGACAGCTTCGGTGCCATCTCGATGGAAGGTTCCACCGCGGCAGCAGAATATGGCAGTCAGAACGGATCACGCTATGGGATGAGTCCACCTGGCTCTACGCTCGTGGCACCTAGAGGCGAGCTCTCATCAGCCTCGATACGTAGTCGAAGGAACTGGGACGAGTTCGAAGGCAAACCTGTCTCACCACTACCTAGTCCTGCCGTCCAAGACGAACAAGCCAGAGACATGTTTGATGTTCCCGTTGCCTCTTCTTCCAGACTCGCCACCAACAACAGCCCTTCTACTCCATCCGCTCCTACCACCCCTGCCAGGAACTTCTCAAATGAATCGCTACCGAGCATGGGGGCCGATGCAAAGACCATGTCCTCCCCAAGAGGCGGGACACAGAACGAGGTTGCAAGTCGAAACTGGTCTTTCTTCAACTCGAATCCTTCTGCTCCATCTGTCACGCGTGCACCCAGCATCAAGACCGCCAACCTCACGAGACGAACGGATCATGTTGGCGGCAGCGAACCTGCGGAGCCATCTACGTCGCTCAGTTCAACAGCACCAAGAAGCGCATCCAGTGTCAACAACCTCGCTCACAACCTCGCAGCAAGGGTGACCTCTGCAGACCTTTCCAGTCGCATCCGTTTGCCTTCCAGGTTGCCCACTCTACCCACAGACAGCGGAAGCATTGGAGGTGCCGGTACAACCAACGCCAGAGCCACCTCGGCCATCTATTCGCAACCGCAGCACTTCGGCTATCCGCGGCACACACGCATAAGCAGCGGAGAGTCAGCGTTATCTGCCGAAGTGTCCATGTACTCGCCACTCTCGGCCCTTGATCCACATACGGGAGAACTCTTCAATCTCAATTCAACCTCGCAGCTTTCCCTGTCAGCCATCTCGGATGCACCCAGCGCCACTCTCGAAGGCTTACCACCAAACATACCATGGGCACCCGACAGTCCTCATCGTGCACGCAGTCGAAGCCAGCTCTTGCTAGATGACGAACACCGCAGCGCACAGTCGTCCCCGGCATCTGCTGTGCCTTCTCGTATTGAGTGGCAGAGACCATGGAGAGAGGCTGGCGATGCCTCCACCGACTCTATCAGCGCCCTCATGCCAAGTGCAGCGCAAAGAGCAAGTCCCCCACCCACACGATCCGAGCTTCATCCTCCCTCTTCATCGTCGATAGCCGGCCCGAACGGTACAGTGGCATCGAAGGACCAAAGCTCAGATGAAACAACAAGGAATCAGGGACACTCAAGGCGTCGGCAAGGACCGTCTGAATCGGCAACGGGTAGCAGCATCTCGCCTGTCCCTTTGAGCCGTGAGAGACCAAATCAACCTGCGATCGTAGAGTCAAGAGAAGAGGAGGAAGACGGAGACCAGATTGGTCCATATCGCATCGAGAAGACGCTGGGTATGGGTGCATTCAGCCGTGTCGCTTTGGGACGCTTAATACGCAGCTCGTCGGGTACTTCTGCGTTGCGATCTGATCGAATGATCTCGTCGCTTCCCGCGTTGCGGCAACGAGCTCTGCAGAAGAGCCACCAAGATCAAGTGGAGGCCAACGACAATCTGGTGGCGCTCAAGATGCTCGACCGTGAGCCTTGCAACCACAATGAGCGTCTCAAAGTCAGTTGGGTCCGTGAAGTTGAAGTGCTCAAGCACATCTCACACCCAAACCTGGTCCGGTTCATCACTTCATTCAACACACCCCTCCATCATACGCTCGTGCTCGAGCGAGTTGCAGGAGGCGAGCTGTTCGATGCGCTCATGTCCAACTTTGATCAGCTTGCACAGCGCGAATGGCTCGTTCGTGTCATCTACACCGAACTTGCCAATGCGATCGGCTGGATGCATCACATCAACCTCGTGCATCGTGACATCAAGTTAGAGAACATTCTGATGACGGTCGATCTGTTTGCAGCAACTGCTGCTGCAGCCACTTCAGCAAGCTCCGGAACGTCTTCAGAGCCATTACGCCCTCACCATCTGCCTGCTCATGGCCCTTTGATCAAGCTGACTGACTTTGGTCTCTCAAGATTCATCGACCCGTCCAATCCACTGCTCGAGACACGCTGTGGCTCGGAGGAGTACGCTGCGCCAGAGCTCATCATCGGGAAGAAGTACGACGGTCGCAAGACGGATGCTTGGGCTCTTGGTGTCGTGCTGTATGCACTCATCACCGGATCACTGCCATTCATGGAAGAAGTCAATGTTGGTGTCAACGGCGCACGAGAGGGTCACGGCGAAGAGCGCGATCCAAAGCAACGCAAGCGACACCTGCTTCGAATCGCAAAAGGCGACTTACGATGGCCATCGCCTGCCAATGACAGCAGTGCTGACCAGCCTGATCCTTCGACCTGTCCTGCCAACATGCGTCTCGTCACCCCGGTGGCCAAAGCGATAGTAGCTCGACTGCTTCGACGTGACTCGACCAAGCGAGCTACGCCATGGGAGACATGGGACGAGCAGTGGCTTCTGGGAGGAAGCTTCGGATACGCTAATCTGGCCTCAACACATGGAGGCAGCGGGGTAGGTGGCTCAGCTATGCCTCCTCGCCAAGTGCCAAATGAGGCCTCTGCCGGCGGCGAACCACTCGATTTGCACCCGGATCCACGCTCGCAACAAGGACAGAGTTGGTTGGAAGCAAATGCAGCTGTGCGACAGGATGATTTAGACCCTGTTACCCGTGACGATTGACGATGCTCGGAACGGCTCTTCGCACCTTGCAACAGGTGCAATTGTCAGTTGAGAGTTCGATCCAGCATTGAGTGCTAGCCACAATCATTTCTTTGTGACCGACCTGTACTCTAGAAATAATACATACGCACATTGAGAAATCTTCCACTATGCTTATTCTTAGTAGAAGATCGGCAGCAATGCGTGCAAGCTTTTTAAGGTGATGCGATGTGCTCACAATCATAGATGTACCCGAAAAAAATGGTAGTTGTATTGACGGATTCGACGTTGAAAACAGGTCAATCAAAGAGGAAAAAGTTTTCCCGGCCAGGGAATCGAACCCTGATCTGAGCAGGACAATCGAACATTTTGGTCTACCTTTTCGTCAAGTGAGAGTGCCCTATACTAACCATTGTACTAACTGGGATTGGTTAAAAAAAAAAAGATCGTGTGTAACATATATAACTTAAAGACTTAAGTAGTTTCTGTCCGGATACTGGTGATCGGGGAGAGTCTAAGTACAATGTTGCGGCTAGTTTATAGACAGAACAAATATACTCAATCGACTAAAGGAATGTGGCAAGAGCCTAGCACTCTCCATGAGATATACAGCAAACATGTAAACTGTGCCATAATTTTGCATGTCACCATACATTACTCTAATGCTCAATAGCTATAAGTTGTATTGCCACACTGTCTGATATCATCTGAAAGCCCTGCTTCTTCTCTCCAAGACTGTGGAATTGATATTGACATTGACTAAAAAAAATTGTGCTATGAAGAAGAGCCTTTTGTCATGGGCCTGAATGCTCAGGAAGCAGAAGGGTCACTGGTTCATATGAGAGGAGCACAGGTATCAGAGATCTAGTCGATACCAGTGATGAGCATGGTTGTAGTGCAGTCTCCATGGAGACCATGGACTCCTACGGACTTACATGCAAAGGAGGACCAAGCTCAAGGAGCATGCAGACGGTCACCACTCAGGGACTCGAGAGATAGGAGCCATAGGAGACTGACAAACAGGTCACTAGGAAGAGGAGCAGTGTTGAAGGAGAAGGAGCAGTGTCAAAGGAGGAGGAGCAGTGTCAAAGGAGTCGACACATAGCTCGAGGAGGACAGGAGAGTACTGGAGGTACCTCTTGTACAGTACTCGATGAAGAGGGTACTCTCTGCAGAAAGAGGGCCAGAGTAGCATTGCAGGCGACACTACAAGGAGTGTATATAAGCACACCCTCTCATCATCAGTGGTCGAGTGGATCTGCATCCACTCTACACACCATAACTAGTTATCACTTCAGCATAAGTATACATTAGTTTCAGTCAGCATAGTAGCAATCCATCAAGGTTGCTCCTCATTGTAGTGTGTGTGTTGTATCACCACTCACTGACGTCCAAAGGCGGTTCATAGCAAACCAGTGGTCCAGATTAAGATAGAACCAAATGCAGTAGTCCACTGCGGTCTGGGGGTCACCTCAAGCACTAGTCGACACACTGGACACTCATGTTGACACCACCAACCCCATCACCAACACCAACAGCCTCATCACCATCAACACTCACACCAGACCTTGGTGTCATCATAACCTTAGTATCAACATTGATCGTGCCGAGCTACCCCTGAACGGAGTGTCCACAGAGGTCAGCCGAAACCTATGATAGTATATACAACAAATGCCACCCGTCACCACCGCACAATCTGATAGTCACTGAGTGATGTAGCTCACCGAGACAATAGCTGTCATGCAGTTCGATAGTCACCAAGTATCTCGACAGACCTACCTGGGTTTCAGGTGTGAGACCCCTGACATTAGAGTGGATTGTTCAAGCAGCTCCTCACGATCACCATGACGGACCCAGACCTCAACAACAAGCTCGATAGACTGCTCACTCTATTGGAAGCCCAGTTGGAGCTTACTAGGCAGGGTCAGCGAGAGGAACAACTACAATGAGCTCATCTGAGTAGAGAGGAGACCATTGACCTCTCACTCTCAGAGGAACAGGCAGGAGGAGGAGATGAGTCTATACTAGGAGACCCCCACACTCCTACTCTGGCTCCACAACCAAGATGATCTGTCTCATTTGCAGACATAGATGATCAAGAAGATGTCAACTACAAGAAGTATGCTTCACCCACTGGACCAAGATATGTCAAGTCCAGGGTAGATCCATACAACAAGAGCAGGACAGAGCCCTACATTCTTGACCAGGAGGAAGACTCTAGCATCATGGCAGAGCTTAATCGATCAAAGCCCATCACCACCCCCTTTCCAAAGTTCAATCCCCAAGATGTGGAGATCTTCATTCTAGAAGCCAAAGCATGGTTTAAGTTCAACCAGGTGTATGAGCAATCTAGGATGATCAATCACATGGGTGCTCAGCTAGAAGGGAATGCACAGGAATGGTGGACCTCCAAGCTCCATATTGATAGAGCTAGAGAAGGAAGGCTGTTCAATGACTGGCACTACTTTACAGAGAGACTGTCAGAGCAGTTCAACCCACACAATGCTAGGATGGAGGCATACAACAAGCTGCTAGCTCTCAGGCTCACAAGTGATGCTCCTGGTGCCGCCACACATCATGTAGAGCGGTTCAGGGACTTGGAGGGTCAGGTCAACCTAGATGACAACAAGCTAGTGATTGATCTCTTCAGAGGTAGTCTCACTTGCAGCATACAGGAAAAGTTCGAGAGGAACCCACCTGGGAAGAGATGGGAGTGGTACCGAGAAGTTGAGGAGATCGATCGACAGAGGATGCTACTACAGCAGCCCTCAGCTAGACACTCACTCCCAAACGCCACATCACCTCCACTATGAACTGGGTCTCGGCCAATTCAAAGTTCAATCCCCATTCGTCAACCCACTCAACCTTATCCAGCTCGATCACCAGCACAAGCAACTACACAAAACCTAAATCGACCAACTAACCAACCCCTTCCCCATCAAGCCACCCAGATCTCGAAGCAAGGAAGCCCTGCTCCATCAGGTAACAACACCTGTCATGTATGCAAAGGTATTGGCAACTAGGCTAGGGACTGCCCTAGCAGAAGGGTAGATTCCCTGGGCTCACGACCCATGGGCCCCAAGGTCATGGTCACCATAGCAGACCCTTTCAAAGAAAACACTGACTCAGGAGATGGCCAATCAGGTGGCATGGAGATGGGCGAGCCCAAGGACTTGGACCTCAGCCCTTACCAGCAGACCATGATCTCTAATCACGAGGAGGAGGAGGAGCACGATGATGGTGACGACGAGGGAAATGTCAGTGGGGTGATGCACTGATGGCGTGCATTGCTCTACAAACCTCCTCGCCATCACTCTGTATATATCAAGATTGCCAAGTATGTTTCTCTACCAGTGGAGGCAAAGCAGTGTTGGAGCTCTCTGGAATGGTCCAAGACCATCCTGCTCGGATACTAGCTGATACCAGCACTGGTTTGTCTATAGTCTCAGATTCTTTCATTAGTAAATACCAAATACCCACAAAACCCACAAAAACAAGATCGATCCATGGTGTCACCAGACACCAACTCTCCATCAATAGTTCTGCGAGCATGCAGGTGTCAGCGGCTGCGCGCCTGAAACCTGAAATCTGTAGTAGTACTGATACTACTACCGATTCTGTCGAGTTATGCGACAGTGCTAATGGTATTTTGATTCCTAGTGAATTATGCGACAGAGCCGCCTCTGTCACTTTTCTTGTTGGAATCTGTAGTTGTATTGTTGGTATGACAGATTTCGACTAACCGCTGTGGACACTCCATCCAGAGGTAGCTCAGCACGATCAACTATGATACAACTTATATGTGAACTTGGTATCAACACCAATGGGCTGGTGTGAGTATTGATTGATGATGTTGACACGAGTGTCCAGTGTGTTGACTGTTGCTTGAGGTGATCCCTGGACCACAGTGGACAACTGCCTTTGGTTCTATCGTATCCAGACTGCAGGTTTACTATGAACCACCTTTGGACGTCAGTGAGCGGTGATACAACACACACACTTCAAGGAGAGGCAATCTATTGATTGCCGCTATGCTGACTGAGAAACTAATGATACTTATGCTAAAATTATGACTAGTTGTATGGTGTGTAGAGTGAATGGGGCTCCTCTCGTTCACCCAATGAGAAGGCATGGCTTTATATCACTTCATAGCGTTGCCAGCAACACTGCTCCTGCTCCCTCTCCAGAGAGTACCTTCTGTGTCAAGTACTTCACAAGAGTCTTCGAAGAGACTCCTCCCCTTACTGAGCTGCTCCTCTCGAGCTGTGTCAACTTTATCGACACTGCTCCTTCTCCTTTTGCCTTGCTCGCTGGTGTCTTTCTCACTGTCTGTCAGGGGTCTCGCGCCTGAAACCCAGGTAGGTCTGTCAAGATACTCGGTGACTATCGAACTGCACGACAGCTATTGTCTTGGTGAGCTACGTCACTCAGTGACTATCAGATTGTGCGGTGGTGACGGGTGGCGTTTGTTGTATATACTATCATAGGTTTCGGATGACCTCTGTGGACACTCCGTTCAGGGGTAGCTCGGCACGATCAATGTTGATACTAAGGTTATGATGACACCAAGGTCTGGTGTGAGTGTTGATGGTGATGAGGCTGTTGGTGTTGGTGATGGGGTTGGTGGTGTCAACACGAGTGTCCAGTGTGTCGACTAGTGCTTGAGGTGACCCCCAGACCGCAGTGGACTACTGCCTTCAGTTCTATCTTAATCTGGACCACTGGTTTGCTATGAACCGCCTTTGGACGTCAGTGAGTGGTGATACAACACACACACTACAATGAGGAGCAACCTTGATGGATTGCTACTATGCTGACTGAAACTAATGTATACTTATGCTGAAGTGATAACTAGTTATGGTGTGTAGAGTGGATGCAGATCCACTCGACCACTGATGATGAGAGGGTGTGCTTATATACACTCCTTGTAGTGTCGCCTGCAATGCTACTCTGGCCCTCTTTCTGCAGAGAGTACCCTCTTCATCGAGTACTGTACAAGAGGTACCTCCAGTACTCTCCTGTCCTCCTCGAGCTATGTGTCGACTCCTTTGACACTGCTCCTTCTCCTTCAGCACTGCTCCTCTTCCTAGTGACCTGTTTGTCAGTCTCCTATGGCTCCTATCTCTCGAGTCCCTGAGTGGTGACCGTCTGCATGCTCCTTGAGCTTGGTCCTCCTTTGCATGTAAGTCCGTAGGAGTCCATGGTCTCCATGGAGACTGCACTACAACCATGCTCATCACTGGTATCGACTAGATCTCTGATACCTGTGCTCCTCTCATATGAACCAGTGACCCTCCTGCTTCCTGAGCATTCCGGCCCATGACACTGTCGTCCTATCCTTTTGCCCCTGAGTGGTAACCGACCGCGTGTTGCTGGGCTCGGTCCCTCTCTTGGCAAAGCTTGGTCCTCGGCCTGGTAGAGCTTGGTCCCCTCTTGTACGCAGGCTCAGCCTCAGCCTGCGTGTGAGTCATCATATGGACATCCTTGTCACAGATCTCCACGGAATCTGCCACAAGATCATGCTTCCTACAGATTTTGACAGGATTCGTGATATCAACGATGTTTGTGCATGTCTTGGTGAAATCTGCATGAGAACCGTGTCTATTACTGATCTTGCTGAATTCTTCTGCAATTCTTGAGATCTGCCCAATTCCACGATTCCTGCACTACCTTCATATGAACTTCGGCCTTCCTTCGCTCTGTGCATCCAGACCTATGACACAACCCATATGGACGATGACGAGGAGCTTTGTACCTAGCACATACAGGACAACTTGCTACATAGTCTGCAATCCAAGCTGTCATGTTTGGCCACCAGTAATGTCGTTGAGCTGCCTTGATGGTGGTGTCCCTACCCACATGTCCAGCAGTGATACCATCATGACATTGGTTCATCACCATGAATCACAGGTGTTCTACTGACAGAGATTGTCTATCGACCTCTCTGGCACTCCTTGAGTGACGGTTGTTGGTCTTCCCTGGTAAGGTCACCTTGGGGATAACCAGTCTTCCACCACTATGCCATAGACCTCCTTTGACCTCGAAGGGTTTCTTGCTGTGTACCTCCTGCAACTCCTGGTCCAAGGGTTGGAAGATCTTGACCAGGTGTTTGAGTCCCTTTGATGCTATGGACTCCATTGAGAGCATAGGAGCTACTAGGGTCGACTCTTTTTCTGTTGTCTCCTTGAACACTCGAGGAGGCAGTAGTTGCCTCACATTGTGGACCTGCTCTTCACCGACTGGCTGCATGTCAGTCCTCCTGGCGAGGGCATCAGGTTCACCACCCTTGTCTCCTGGTCGATACTGCAGTATGAAGTCGAAGTCTGCTAGTAGTATTGCCCATCGAGCCTGTCAACCCCTGTGATGTGTCTCTGGGACTTGAAGTACTTGAGAGCTTCATGGTCGGTGAGGATGACTAGTTGGCTCGGCAGTCCAGCTAGCATGTGTCGCCACTGAGTAAGGCAAGCGACCACAGCTAGGAGCTCCTTGTCATGGATCTCATAGTTCTTCTTGGCAGAGGACATCTTCCTGGAGTAGAAGGCCACTGGATGCCATCATCCTTCATGCTCCTGCTTGAGTACTCCTGCTATAGCAAAGTCACTTGCATCGGTCTCCAACCTTGTTGAAAGGTGGTAGTCAAAGTGTTGAAGCACTCCTGCTGTTGTGAAGGCCTGGATGAGCTTGTGGAAGGCCTGCTGGGCCTCCTCTGGTAGCTCGAACTTCTTGAACCGTTCTGTAGGCTTTACCAGTGATGTCAAGGGCTTGGCTATATGAGCAAAGTGGGCTATGAACCTTCGATAGAAGTTGGCAAAACCCAGGAACCTCTGGATGTCGTGGACAGACTCTGGCATTGGCCACTCCTTGACAGTGCGCACCTTTTCTGGGTCCATCTCTATACCCATCGGTTTTATGATGTAACCCAAGAACTCAACTGTCCTGGTGTGGAACTCACACTTCGACAGCTTGGCAAAGAGTCTATTGTTCCTTAACTGAGTGAGGACCTCGGTGACATGCTCCACATGTCTCTCTTCATTGTTACTGAAGATCAGGAAGTCATCTAGGTATAACACTACATATACCCCAATGATATCTAGGAAGATACCATTGATGAACGACTGGAAGTGAGCTGGAGCATTGGCTAGGCCGAAGGGCATCACTAGGTACTCATAGAGTCCCAGCTGAGTGCCAAAAGCTGTCTTCCATTCATCTCCTTTAGCAATCTGGATGAGGTTGTATGCTGCTCTAAGGTCTAGCTTGGTATAGATCCTTGCCTTCCGGAGCAAGAACAGCTGCTCCACGATGAGGGGCAATGCGGCCCTGTTCTTGACAGTGATCTCGTTGAGACCCTGGTAGTCCACACAGAGTCTGAGACCTCCATCCTTCTTTGGTACAAAGAGCACTGGTGATCGTGCTGGGCTCTTCGATGGTCTAATGAACCCCTTCTCAAGGTTCTCATCCAGGTACCTCCTCAACTCGGACATCTCCTTGGGTCCCTTAAGGTATAGAGGCCCCTGAGGTGGCTGACCTCCTTCCACCAACTTGAGGTGGAGATCATGCTCTGTATTATGGGGCAGCTTGTCTGCTTCCACTTCATTGAACACATCTCACAGGTGTTGGTATGGCTTTGGTATACCTGCAGCTGTCACCACCTTGTCCACCTCTACCTCCATCTCTACTCCTTTGTCTGTGCCTGTAGGTACAAAACCAAAGGCCGGGAGTGATGATGGTGGCTCCTCCAACAGCATGAACCCTATGGGTCCATCTTCCAGAGCTGCTTGTAGTATGTGCTCTGCTGAGACAAACTCGTTTCCATGAAGGGTTGGTCTCCTCATGGATAAGTCCCCTGCTCTTGCTGCCTCAGGGGGTCTCTTTGGGGGTCAGTCCTGCTCCTGAGTCTTGAACTCCAGCTGGCCTGTGTCCCATTGTATGGTGGGTTTGAGCCTCTGTAACTCGGTGAACCCCAGGATGAGGTCGTAGTCAGCAGTGTCGGCCACTGAAGCTTCGACCACACCCATATTGTGTGTACCAATAGATACCTGCTGTCATGGGATTGGATGCGCAGAAGCCAGAAGAACCGTCAAGTCCATATGAAGGGAGCGCAGGAATCAATGGATCGGGTGGATCGTGGGAATTGAGACAGACTTCACTGAGACCGGTAGTAGTGCCGGTCTGTCATGGGCTGGAGTGCACAGAGCGGAGGAGGCCGAAGTTCATATGAAGGCAGCGCAGGAATCAAGGGATTGGGCAGAATCGCAGGAATTGCAGAAGTCAGTGAGATCAGTGATAGTTATGCCTCTCTGACAGATCTCACCAAGAGATGTGTGAACGAGACCGATATCACATATTCCAGCGAAATTGGTAGGAAGCACGATCTTGTGGCAGATTCTGCAGAGATCAGTGATAAGGACGTATGTATGACAATTCACATGCAAGAATCACCACACTTATATGGGAAAGGGACCAAGCTCCACCGGGCTGGGGAAGGGACTCAGTCTTGCCAAGAGGGGGACCGAGCCCTACATGCAATAGGTTACCACTCAGGGGCACACAAGGTAGAGATAGAAGAGGACCATCACCAGTCAAAGGTAATAGAGCTGTACAACAGACACTGGCGAAGAGAGCATGAGGAGAAAGAGCAGTGTCGATGGAGTCGACACAGCTTAGGGAGGAAGATAGAACGGGATAGCATTGTGATCAGGAGGAGTCTCATTGAAGACTCCTGTGTAGTACTTGATGCAGGAGGTACTCTCTGGAGAGAGGGCAGGAGCAGCATCGCTGGCAACACTGCAAAAGGGGTATATAACCATACCTCCTTGTCACAAACGTTCGAGTGGATCTCCATCCACTCTACACACCATACAACTAGTCATAACTTTAGCATAAGTATCATTAGTTTCTCAGTCAGCATAGCAGCAATCAATAGATTGCCTCTCATTGAAGCATGTGTGTTGTATCACTGCTCACTGACTTCCAAAGGCAGTTCATAGCAAACCAGTGGTCCAGATTAAGATAGAACCGAAGGCAGTAGTCCACTGTGGTCTGGGGATCACCTCAAGCATCGGTCAACACACTGGACACTCATGTTGATGCCACCAACACCAACAACCTCATCACCATCAGCACTCACACCAGACCTTGGTGTCATCATAACCTTAGTATTGACATCGATCGTGCCGAGCTACCCCTGAACAGAGTGTCCACAGAGGTCAGCCAAAACCTACAAAAGTATATACAATGAACACCACCCGTCGCCACTGCACAATCTGATAGTCACCGAGTGACATAGCTCACCGAGACAATAGCTGTCGCACAGTTCGATAGTCAACGAGTATCTCGACAGACCGACCTGGGTTTCAGGCGCGAGACCCCTGACACATTGTTCTTTTCATACCTGCTCCGGGATTTGGAGATCACGAACTTTCGGCCCATACTATACGCAGATAGTCAGGGGTGCATACAGGTGAGTAAGGACCCAGCCAAACATTGGAAGCTGAAACATATCGACACACAGTATCATTTCGTCCGTGACCATGTGCAAGGGGGTGACATGGAGATCAAGTATACCGGAACAGCAAACAATGTCGTGGATGTTCTGACAAAGCCTCTGCAGGGTCTCAACACTTCACAATTGGCCAGGATGATAGGCTTGGAGATCCTGTCGAAAGGGGGAGTTGAAGATGTGTCAGCATCTCAAGCAATATGCGCGTGTCACAGCCGAGAAACCGAAGTGCAGGGAGCCCACATAAGCGAGGAGCACAATGAAGTAAGGGGTAGTTGTCATGGCGATGGTCCGGTGGCACCCGGTATCATAGCAACACAGGGGTATGGATGAAGTGACACGTCTTGTTTTGGATATCACTAGAGCAGCAAATGGAGTATATATATGTGTTTGTCATTTAGGTTCACTCTATGAAAACGAAGCATTTCAAGAAGTAACACAGCTGTATACATGAGCTTGCTAGTGGCTCCGATCGGTCGCGTTTTACTTGCAATCTTCAATTGGCTCTCACCACATTCTTTTAGTCAATTGACTATATGCGTTTCTGTTTTAAAAACAGCCGCGATACTGTGCTCAGACCATCGCCGATCATTTATCATCGGGACCTCGTCTTCCTCACGTTCTAACAACTGAACATATCTGATGGTGCTCAAGGTCCCCGAAGTTGTCGTGCGAGTGATGACTATTAATACAAACTCTGGAATACAACATGCGTTGTTGGAATTGAAAATTTTGAAGGGTCTTGCAGGGAAAAAAGGAAGAAACGCGGTTGCAGAGCGTAAGAGACGCGCAGAGCGGGAAGCAGAGACAGCGAGCAAGCAGCCAAAGGGAGAGAAGTGATCCGAGCGGTGTTGAGCTGGAAGATTGCTTTGGCTGCCACGCAGCAAGCAAAGCATTCCGAGTCCAACACGTCTGCAGATCCACACATTCGCATCTCATCGTCTCACCGTTCATTGTACGTCACCTCACCTTTCCCTTCGTCTGCTTTCACCTTCCACAGCAGCACAGGCTTGTATTGGACTGCGAAGATAGATTGGCGCCCGAACCCCTCGACATAGACGCGATTGCGGACCAACTTCACCCCTCCTCTACCAGCCAGGCAACAAAAGACATATCAACACTCAATCTAGGTGCCTGACGTATAGTCCGCTACACCCGCTGCCCACTTACGATGTCATCCTCTGAGGCTATCGCATACACCGTCGTTGCTCCCGACCCTAGCAGCGACGGTATCGAGCTCTCGACGCAAGATCTGCGCAACAACCTTCAGCGCGGCTCTGATGAGGTCAAGCTCGAGACTCTCCGACGCATCATTGTCTCGACCCTTAATGGCTCACCGCAACCCAATTTGCTTATGCCAGTCATCCAATATGTTCTTCCAAGCCGAAACAAGCAGCTCAAAAAGATGCTTCACTTCTACTGGGAGGTCTGCCCCAAGCTCGATGAGAAGGGCAACCTCAAGCAGGAGATGATTCTTGTTTGGTAGGTAGATAGTTCGCCGAACGGCTTATGGCATGCTGGATGTTTCGCGGACATTTTTTATCACGCAGCCTACTGACCTCTCTCCTATATACTTTCACCCTTTTGTATCTTGCTTTGACTATGCAGCAACGCCATCCGAAACGACTTGCAACACCCTAATGAATACATCCGAGGCTCCACATTGCGATTCCTTCAAAAGGTCAAGGAGCCCGAACTTCTCGAACCGCTCATCCCCACCATTCGCCAGTGTCTCGAGCACCGTCACAGCTATGTCCGCAAGAACGCCGTCTTCTGCGTCTACTCGATATTCCAGCAGAACGAGAACCTCATTGTCGACGCACCCGAGCTCATGGAGACCTTCCTTGCTGCTGAAGCCGACACCACCTGCAAGCGCAATGCTTTTGTTCTCCTCTGTCACACTGCACCAGAACGCGCCGTCCAGTACTTCCTCGGCCTCGGAGACCAAGTCGCATCCCAAGACGAGCTCATGCAGCTTGCTATCATTGAGCTGATTCGCAAAGATTGCCGCGGCGACTCGCCCAACCGCCCTCGCTACATCCGCGCAGTCTCTGAGCTCCTTGCTGTTCCAAGCCACTCGGTCAAGTACGATGCCGCTACCACCCTCACCACTCTCACTCAGAACGCAGCTGCAGTCAAAGCGACCGCCAGCGCCCTCATCGAACTCATTGTCAAGGAGAGCGACAACAACGTCAAGCTCATCGTCCTCGACCGTCTCGACGCCCTCCGAACCAAGCATGAGCACGTCATCGACCCTCTCGTAATGGATCTCCTCCGCATTCTTAGCAGCCCCGACATGGACGTCCGTCGCAAAGCGCTTCGCATCGCACTCGAGATGGTCTCCAGCCGCAACATCGAAGAAGTCGTTTTGCTTCTCAAGAAGGAGCTCATGAAGACCACCGACTCATCGCAATCGCAGGAGAAGAACCTTGAATACCGCCAGCTTCTCATCCAGTCCATTCACACTTGCGCCATCAAGTTCTCCGAAGTCGCCTCCAACGTCGTTCACGTGCTCATGGAATTTCTTGGCGACTCGAACAACCCTTCCGCTGTCGATGTCATTGCTTTCGTCCGCGAGGTAGTCGAGAAGTTCCCCGACCTTCGATCCAGCATTGTCGACAAGCTGCTCCGCACATTCGCGGACATTAAGTCTGGCAAGGTCTTCCGTGGCGCATTGTGGATCGTCGGAGAATATTGCGCTAGCATCGAGGATATCAAGGAGGCTATGCAGCAGATTCGAAAGGTGATCGGCGAGGTGCCTATCTTGGCGGCAGAAGAGCGTCTGCTAGAGTCTTCGACGGCCGAAGCAGCGGACGGTACCACCAAGGAGGAGGCGGATGCTGCTTCATCTTCGTCAGCGCTTGGCGGTGCTGCCAAGGTGCCTTCGTCGGCTGCCAACCGAGTTCGTGCAGACGGCACCTACGCCACTGAGACAGCATTCAGCTCTGAAGCCAACCAGGCTGCACGCCTTGAAGCCGTCAAGAACGCATCCAAGCCTCCTCTTCGATCTCTGCTCTTGCTTGGTGACTTCTACACAGGTACCGTTCTCGCCTCGACGCTCACCAAGCTCGTCCTGCGCTTCGCGGAACTCTCATCCGATGCAACTGCCAAGAACAGCATGCGTGCCGAGTCGATGCTCTTCATGACCAGCATCGTGCGTGTTGGTGAATCCAAGTTCGCAGCTTCGCCTATTGACGAGGACTCCACCGAGCGTATCATGGCTTGTGTCGAGACTCTTGCTTCGTCGATTCAGGATGTCGAGCCGGAGAGTGCCGAGGCCAAAGAGGTTTTCTTGCATGATACAAAAGCGGCGTACACCAAGATGGTCGAGCACGAGCAGGCAAAGGTTGCAGAGAAGCTCGCCAAGGAGACCAAAGTGGTCAAGGTCCAGCCAGATGACTTGCTTTCATTCCGTCAATTTAGCAAGAAAGCAGCAGATGATGCAGCAGAAGAGTACGAGCGAGAGTTGACGCAAGCGACGGGCGCAGCTGAGGCAGTGAAGGACGACTTTATTAGCAAGCTCGCTCGTGTCGTTCAGCTCACTGGTTTCTCAGATCCAGTCTACGCTGAGGCCTACGTCAACGTGCACCAATTCGACATCTTGCTCGATGTCCTTGTGGTCAATCAGACTGCCGAGACGTTGCAGAACCTTTCCATCGAGTTTGCCACCCTCGGCGATCTCAAGCTCGTCGAGCGACCTTCGAACTACACTCTCGCCCCTTACTCGTACCAATCGATCAAAGCCACAATCAAGGTCTCTTCCACCGAGACTGGTGTCATCTTTGGCAACATCATCTACGAAGGCGCAGCAGGCACAGGCACTCAATCCGCCGGTGACGCCAAGTGCGTTGTTCTCAACGACATCCATATCGACATCATGGACTACATCGCACCCGCATACTGCAACGAAGCTCAGTTCCGTGCGATGTGGACCGAATTCGAATGGGAAAACAAGGTCAACGTCAACACTTCCATCACCGATCTGCGAGAATACCTCGCGCATATCATGAAGAGCACCAACATGTCTTGTCTCACCCCCGAAGCAAGTTTGGCGGGAGAATGCGGATTTTTGTCTGCAAACATGTATGCCAGGTCGTTGTTCGGAGAAGATGCATTGGCCAACTTGAGTATCGAGTTGTTGCCGGATGGAAAAACAATTCAGGGACATGTCAGGATCAGGAGTAAGACGCAGGGTATTGCTTTGAGTTTGGGTGATAAGATTACTTTGGCGCAGAAGGCTGCTTCGAAGGAGTAGATGATAGCAGTTTTACACATTGTTCAATGATATCAGCACACGTTTACCAGCTTTTTCAGAGATCTGCATAATTGTGAAGAACGTGATTCGGGACTAAAAAGTGGATCTTAGTGCAATCGTGATTGTGATTGTGATTGTGGACGTGAACAGCGCTGCAGGGCAGTGATTGAATTGAAGCGACGATCAGCGGCTGGGATCAAGAGTACCATCCACCAGGAGGAGGACCTCCTCTTCCACCACCGCCGCGTCCGCCGAACCCGCCTCCAAATCCACCTCTGCCTCCCCTTCCACCACCAAAGGGATTCACACCTCGCGGAGGTGCTAATTCATCCCAATCAGGCTCACCACTCGTTGGACCACCTCTCCCACCCTGAGGCCTTGCTCCGCCAACATCCGGGTTATTACCATCTGGACCAAACGGTCCTCCACCTGAAGGATAGATCGGATCAAACCTAGCTCCCTGTGGCACAGCACCAGGAGGCAGCCCTGTAGGACCAGCCTCTGGGTGATTAGGTCGGAATCGATCGCGGAACATGGGATGGTCGGGACCGACGAACATGCCTCCATCCGTGTCTCCGCCTGGGAAGAGGGGCGGGGGAGCACTACTTCCTCCTCCGCCGAAACGTGGGGGCATGGCTAAGGGTGAGCCTCCCAGTGGGTCCAAGTCTCGATCACCGATGGCGAGTGGATTGCGGAAGGAAGGTTGAGAGGGGTATTTCGGATCGTCTTCGTCTCCTGCGAAGGGCGGACGAGGTTGGTTGGGCCTGTTTGGCTGAGTCGAGGACGAAGAGGATGAAGGGTTGTTGCGACCATCGCCAGTGTTAGAGCTCGACTCTTCGGTGTACCCATCCTTCCTCAACCCTGGCACGAGTGTCTGCAGGATCTGTGTCTTGTACGCAATCACTAGATCCTTCAGCCTCGAACTTCCAATGAATCCATTCACCAACGGCTCATCTCTCTCACCCTCCTTCTTAGCGTGCGGATAGGGGAAGAACGAAGGCGAGAGATAATCGCTCAGTGGGATTTCCATCGTACTCGTCTTACTTCCTTGTATGGCGATGCCATGTATCACAGCCTTGTTGCCGAGTTTGACTATTTTTACGAGGTAGTCGAGGGAGGACTGGTGGTGCTTGTAACGGAACGAGTAGTGGTCGGGCCCTTTGCTGTTCCATTCTGCGGAAAGCTTGTTGGTTGAGGTTGAGTCTGAGGAGGAAGAAGATGACTCGTCTGAGGAAGGTTGCAGCAGAAGATCATCTTCAGAGAGACCGGTGAGTCGGAAGTCCAGACGGGTCATGATGGTATGGATCATGGCGGAAAGTGCATCGGATGGCAAGCGGAGTTGCGGCTCGGAAGAAGGAAGCAGCTGCTGCAAGACGTGCAGCAGCGCTGATGGGTCGAGAAGGTCAGTCATTGTTGTTGATTGCAGACGACTACCTGCCATTGAAAAGATGGGATGGTTCGTTGAATGTGGATAGGGTGCAAGCGGTGTCAAGGAAACGACTCAGATGGTGTCGAGACAGAGAGCGGGGAGGGGATGATGTCTGTGCGTCCATGCAGGGTCGAGAACGCGCAACTCTCGTGTCTGTCTCTGTTCCCGCTGCACGGGACCAGGTGGAGGTTTTCGCTTCAATGCACAAGCTGAGCATCCCGTCTGAACTCAATCGCACGAAATAAAACCGAGAATGTGTAAACCTAACACGAACAAACTAAAAGCATTGCAGGCAAAGACCCGTGAGGAGTTGAAGTAGACAAAAGCCGCACAAAGCATAGAGGTGGTATTCACGGCCGAGTAAAAGGGCTTGCGGAAAAGGGGGGCGCAGCAGCGCACGCGCGCGCGCTCCGAGCGTGCGCAAGTAGTGAAAATTTGAAAATTCTTGACTCGCATCTGTACTTAGCTCCATCATCATCAAAACGAATTTCTACAACTTGAGGTCCTCGAAGCTCGACAAGCAGGCTTCCGGCCCGCCGTAACAGGGGAGAAGCAGAGCGAGTCGATTGTTGAGTCCAGCCCAGACGCGCACGCCTTCATGACTGATCACGTGATGCAAAATTGTGATTCTCCTGTGCGTCAGGCGTCGAATGGGCGCGCCCACGGCCCTTCACCCAGATCCATCATCCTCAGGCCCTTTGTGCTCGACAGCTCAATCAAGAACGTTTGCTCACTTCACATATTTGCGGGTGATAGCGACGGAGAAAGTCATGATATGTGGGCACTTAGATAATCTCCTACAAATGCGCATGGATATTTTTTTTGATAGTCTAAGCGTTCCTAACCTCGACCTTCTCAACCAACCCTTCACCCAGCCTCTCGATCTCAGCCATAATAGCGACCTTGTTCAACTGCACCTGCGTCTTCTCTGCCTTTGAGCTTGTGGGGCAAGAAGAGAATCCAAGTCCTACCTTGAAGTCCCTTTCCCTATCCAGCGAAGGGTTGAACAGGCCGCCGATCACACTACCACCGTGCTTGTCGTGGTACAACCTGAACGAATCGCTGTAGAGTCCTCTAAGTATAGCGAGGAAGGACTCAGCTGGATCGAAGCCTGGCTTGGGCGTTGAACCGAGTCGTGTATCACCGGCGTTGACGCTCGCATTTGCGTCGTTAGCATACTTGGTCCGTTTGCCGCCCCACACGCTTGGATCTGCGCGAACATTCTCGCTGTAACGAGGGAGCACCCATGGCTTGAGGTGGATGACAAAGTCGTAGTGGTCGAGGGAAGGAGTGAAGAGAGCGAGAACTTCCTCTTCGGTGAGTGACGTGGCTTCTTCGAGCACGCAGACAGCTGCTTTGGCGAGCTTCTTGACTCCGTCCGCTATGCCTCCTACCGGACCTTTGCGGCCAAATGCAAGGCCTTCAAGATCTGTCTCGGTGGCGACAAACCATGCGCGATGCATCATGGAAGGGTCACTGCCTCGTGCGGCGTTGAAGTGAGTTTCGACTTCGGTGCGCATCTCGGCGGGGAAGGTGTAGATGGACTTGGCTTCGGCTGAATCAATGACTGCCTGAATGGGGACCATCAAAGGCTCTTCTTTCCATCTCCAGTTGGCTAGCAGTCGCAGAATTCTCAAAAGACCTGCTACTGCCGAAGCTGGCGCTCCTTCCTCCGGAGACAGGTATGCTGCAGCGCACACAAGCTCAATGAGCTCCTCTGGGATGGCGGGCGACGAGAGCATCTGACTAGCCAGCCAACGCTTCATCAATCGCACTGCTCCACCGAATGAGGCGAAACGATGACCCATCGAGGCTATATAGGAATGGTGCAAAGGCAATGCCTCGAATCGACGTTGCCACTCATGAAGGATCTTCCTTGCGCGCCGCTTGGCACCGGCCGACTCGAATCGGTCAGCCAGGATGCGCTCGAGCAACACCTTCTCCCTGTTGTGCATGATGCTTGCCCTGAAAGCAAAGCCGTTCCCAAGAATCAACTCCAAACTGCACTGATCCTCCATCTTCGATGTGGCGTTCGGGTCAAAGACAACGCGGCAAGTGGTGCCGGCGATCTTGTTGCTGATTTCGAGACACATGCGCTCGAGGAAGGCAGCCTTCATAGCCTGAATCGCGGCAAGCTCATTGGGCCACTTGCCGGAGCCTTCGAAGGTGATGATAATGTCCTGGACGGGCAAGTAGGATGCAGAGTCGGGGATGCGATCGCCGAGCAGCTCAAGGTTGATGGGAGCTGGGACGAATGTACTTGTTCCTCGCAAGCCGGGAGAAGCAGGCGAAATGGAAATAATGGAGAGTGGTAGAGATTCAAGCGCGCGCAGATCCTTGGACAGCTGGTCGAATGCGGATTGGACGAGGGTAAAGCCTTTATCTTCGGTGCTGACCAAATGTGCGGTCCTAGCGAGGGTTGTGTCGGTTTCAAGCAGCGACTCGAAGTTGGAAGAGACAAAATGGATCTGCGACTCGTGGATGGCGTGGTGGCGGTAGAGTGCGCAGGAGAGGATGCGTCGTGGGATGGCAAACCGCGAAGCTTGTGTGGTGACGGGCCATACAACACTCTCCAGCACTCGACCATCCTTGAATCGACGCAACTCAGACATCTTACCCCAGAATGCACGGAATTGCTCCGCTTTCTCGGTTTCCTGGCTTGAAGGGCCGTGCTCGACCATCCTCCAAGCCTGCTCGCCGTCGAGGACGAGACCGATCTCAGCATCGCTCGAGGCTGCTGGCCTGGAGCCGTCAAGTCGCCAGGTTCCAGCGAGACCCCCTGTCGCTGGATGCAGGAGCGCAACGAGTTTGGTTCGACCTTCGAGTGCACGCGAAGCGGTGGTGCTGACTTGGATCATAGCGGCTTGGAACGAAGTGCCGAAGTCTGCGCGTTGGGTTGGTGTTGATGTTGATACACCGACGCCGTTGCTCTTGTCCTTTACGGTGGACTTGGCAGCAGAGACAGGCAGATCGATACGGGCTACTTCGTCGAAAGTGAACGGTGCGGCAGTTCGATCTTGCAAGAACAGGGCATCAAAGTGATCCGAGCTGGGATCGTTGAGCATTTCGAACGTCCTCCTCGCCTCGTATTGCAGCAGGTCAACCGACCCAGTAGGGACAAAGGCAAACAGGTTCAGTGTTCCGCTAGGGTCAACCAGAACACGGTCGAAGACTTTGCTGAAGTCCTCTCGCGGCACCTTGTCTGACCTTGAAACGAGACCAGCCTCTGGCATAGACTTCATGAACGAAGCATTGACGCGGAAGTCGTGCTTTGCAAGCCAGTCCATGACACCGCGGAAGAGCTGGTAGCTGGAGAAGCTGTTGGCGAGCTTGCTTCGTCCCGCATTGGTCGTGTCTCGCTTGCCTGAAGCACGTTTCTCCTCGCCTTGTAAGAGGTGAGCAAGGATCATGGCAAGGATGAAGCGCAAAGAGGCAGTACCGGCTACAAGTCGACGGCAGTCCTTTTCGGAGCGCTTTGGGTTGGAACGTCCACCAGAACCAAATCCACGCTGGAAGGCCCATGTCTTGAGCAGCAGGCATGCGTCCGCGAAAGCAGGGCAAGCTTGTGCTACCTTGTGTAAGTAGACGAGGTGGGGAAGATGCAGTGTGTCGGCGAGAATCGCGGCATTGTAGCGAGGTGTAGCTGCGGCTGCGCTCGAAGCAGCACCGGTAGAGGATTCTGCAGCGTCTGTGGCGGCTACACGGACGTTACTGCGCAGAGGGCCTAGGTGAATAGGCTTGAAGGTGTCCGGCTCTATGGAAGGGTGGATACGAATGTTGCACTTGAGCTTGGAGAAATCCGTCTCGGACTTGTCGTGAATCGGCTTGAGCATCAAAATGGGTCGTCGTGGATCCGAGTCAACTAGCGCAAACGAGGCAGTGATTCCGAGGTGAATGTCATACTCGTCCTCTGCGGTCTGGATGGCGTGTGCGAGCGCTGCGAGGTAGAATGCCTTCTTGTGGAAGTATCGGAAGTTGACGTAGTCCTTGGGCTGGAAGAGGTTTGATGGCATGACAGCGGCAACGTCGACGTCAATCCCTTCTGGGCGTTTAGCAGCGGACTTGAGTGGCCAGCTGCCGATGAGGTGCATGGCGGAAGGCTTCTCAAAGCCAAGCTTGTAGTTAGCGTCGGTCTTGGGAGCTGGGTCGGGAAAGGGAATGCGGACTTTAGAGCCGGAAGTGTGCCTTTGGAAGCCTTTGATCGCCTCGCCAACGGGCTTGGGGTCAATGGGAGCGAGAGACTCGAAAAGCTGATGCAGCCTGCGGAGGACAAGTTCGAGCGCGCTGGCCTTGTGATATGCGGGACGCACTTCGGGAAGCATCTCGTCGACCTTGAGCCTGAAGACATTGTTCTTGAACAGCTCGCCAGTCTCCTTCAGTCCTTGCATTTCTGCAGTTGTCGGGAGAGCGTAGAGTGCGCTCTTAGCGGTTCTGCGAGACTCGTATGCTGTAGCAGTTGCGTTCTCAGAAGCTGAAGCAGCTTGTGCACCGGCTGCACCGTTGTCGTCGCCATCAGCTTCGAGATCTTCGAAACCGCCGTCCATGTCCTCGTCTGACATGAGCTCAGCCTCGCCAGGCTCCACGTGATTGTAGCTGTCCTCTGCCTCCTCCTCATCATCGCTGTCAACTTGATCATCATCGTCATCATCTTGATCTGAGGCGAGCTCAACCTCGTCCTGTGATGCAGTCTCAGAAGCTTCCTCGTCCTCGTGATCCTCATCGTCATCTTCGCTGTCCTCGTCATCATCGTCTGATGCATCTGGCAGAGCAGCTGAGCCGGTTCCATGCAAGGCCGAATCAAGCAAGTCCTCGCCATCATCGAAGCCATCATTGTTATCGCTATCATCCATGTAAATGGTTCCGTTGCTGGGCTTACGTGACAAAGTAGGCTTCGACTGTGGTCTGGATCGTGCTGATGGGCTGGCTGTATGTTTTGAAGATGAGGGTGTGGAGGTCGAGGCTTCGGCCTTTCTCTTGACGCCGGGCATTTTGGGGTTTCGCCTCCTTCAGCTCGATTACTCGGGCTGACCTTTGAGATGGTAGAGAAGAGAGCGTGGATGAAGGTGAATGTCGGTGTCAGGGTGTGAACAGTGTCACTCAAGTTGAGGAGGCCGAGTGTGGAGCACTTTCTTCCAATCCAAACTTTTTTCCCTGTAGCCAACAAACACGCTTGGAAACAGAGAAAAAATTCAAGAGAATCCACATTAAACCATTTCCGCAACCCGAATTCTTGCCGCCCCGATTGTCCGCACTACATCGGGTGCTGATGCAGAACAACACAGTCCAACACTCGGCTTGTTGCTTAGCTGTGCGTGTGCATGTTCAACACTTGATACTGTATTCTTGTTCCGAGCAACCTCTCACCATCAGCTCCATCGTCCTCCCACGCATTCATCAGCTAAGTCGCACCAGTAACAGCACACATAACGGGCTGCAACCATGGCTGATCAGGAGAACCACGACGACGCTATCCAGCAGATCGATGTTCAGAGTAAGCACGCTTTCCCTTACCTCAACAATGCTAACGACTGAAAGACTAACCGATCTTCAAGTGTCTCTATGGCTCAATCTGATCGCTTCTGCTGATCAGACAAGAGGTTGCTACATGCAGCTCGAACGGATGACCTCGAGCTTCTTCAAGAGATCGTCTCCTCTGGCGCCTTTGATGCCAATCACAGTGACGGAGTAGGCCGCAATTCACTTCACTACGCCGCCTCCTCGCAGTCCACACAGGTCCTTCCAGAGATTCTGAACCTGGAGATCGACGTCGACCACCAAGATCGAACCAACGCAGACACTCCTTTGCACGCGGCTGTTAATGTCGAAATCCCAGATGGTGAAGCAGGGAAGGAAGTCGAGGAGATCAGGAACTGGATTGGTAAGCCCGGGATCCCATCTATGCAACATGCTAACGATGTTGGAAGCTGACCCTGTCATCTTTCTCGCATTGGTGCAGTTAACGAGCTTTTGGAAGCAGGAGCCGACCCAACCATCCCAAACAAGGACGGTGACTTGCCAGCAGACTTGCTCTCGTACGGCACCAAGTCTCGCTCGCAGCTCGGACAGGATCTTTTGGCGAGATTGAAGCGAGGACAGGCCGAGATAAACATCAATGCAAGCGACATCGCCAATAATGATGATGTGGCTGACGATGGTGAAGGTAAGCCCATTGACGCGGACACCACTACATGTGCCATGCACTGTACTGACGAACACATTTACATTTTGCTTGGACTCCGCCTCTCCCTTGCAGGAAGCGAAGGTACACCATCAGAAGAGTAATCATGCGTTCCATGTAGACTGAAGTGATCAACTGATTTGCAATCCCAACTCAAATCAAGCATCGTTCGACCGAGAGGAAACTTGACTCAACAAACGCACCTTATCGAACAAGGTGGGTGATAAACGTTAGATTGCTACGTTTCTTCTGATGCTCTTGCTCTTGCAAAGTAGAGAACACCTGCCACCTCTTGAAAAGGAAGCTGAGCCTCCTCGAGGCGTGGAAAGTCAATACCAAATCGACCAGATCAGCGCAAATCGACCACCTTCACCAACTTTCTAGGCCGGTCATTTAAACTGCTCGCATCATCCCCTTTGCCATCCTTGTCGTCGCTGACAGGAATACCAACAGTCTCGAGCTCTTCCTCTTCCGACTCAGACATGACCGTAGCTTCTCTCTGTCTACTTGAACGCTTAGCGTTGCCGTCTGCCTCCGTGTTCGAGGCAATAGAGGAATGGTGACGGTCCGACGCAGCCCGTGCAAGCGCGGCAGCAACACGTTGCGATGGGTTACTGAAGATGCAAGTGACGTCGTCTCTGCTTGTATCGAGTGCGCTAGTAGCACCGGCCAGCTCGTGGTCGCTGTCGACTTCTTCTACCTCGACGGGAAGAGTTGGTGTTGTTGAGCTAGTAGTTTGAGCGAGACCTGCTGCCACCGCAAATGCAGTGCTGAGAGGGTTTGACGTGGTAGGTTCCGAGACGGTAGGCAGTGTTTTCTGTGCCGTTTCTTGGGATTTCGACTTAGATTGAGGCTGCTGAGCTTTTTTGCCTTTGCCGTCATCTGTACCTAGAATCCAGACGTTTGCGCCACCTTGACGGCGCAGCAGTTCACGACCAAGCCAGTCTAGGTCGGACTCATCTTCGATGGGCCAGTCGTCAGCTTCGTCGTCGGACTCAGAACGAGCGCCGCTGGGCTCGAAGTCCTTTCTTGGGGAAGCTTGCACTGCTTGTGGAGGTCGTTCCGCCTCCGTGTCCTGCTCGACGAGAAGCATAGGAACACCAGTGAGAGGGTGAATGGCAATCCTTGTATAAGGATGGTTTGCTACGTCACTTATCGAAGCGTAGAGTTGCTCATGAGGGGGTGTAGATGCTAGAGCAGATGGCTGGGCAAGCCGTGGTGGATACGGAGCATGTCCTTGGAGGATAAGAGGTGCTGAATGGATGAAAGGGCCTGCTCTAGCATAGTCAGAGAGACTGGCGTGGTCCTCAAAGTGATCCCATGCTGTGTGAATGTCAAAGGCTCCAGGGCGGCGAGGGGTGCTGGCGGCAATTGGGGCAGAAGTTGAAGCATACTGTGATCCGTATATGTCGGAGGCAATGCCGTGGTAATACTGTGGACCGTGACTTTGGTAGAAATGGTGGTAGTGCTGAGGTCGCCAGAGGTCCGGAACCTGATAACCTCTGGTAGCAAGGATACGCCTGCCGAGCATATCAATTAGCTCTTCATCCTCCTCAAGGAGCTGTTCGAGACGAGCAGCGAGTGCTCTAGCTCTCTGTTGCTGAAGGAGTCGGCGTTGCTGAGCTTCGGCCTCCGCCAAGGCTTCTGCCCTAGCCTGTGCTTGACGGCGCGCCTCTTCGATGGCCAGGAAGGCAGCTGCTCGCTCAAAGTTGTTGTCATCGAAGAGGTACAGCAATGATCGTGGGTCGTCTTCATCTTCGATTGATGATGGTCGAAGAGACTGAGTGGAGTGATGTTCGAAGTGAAGCGGCAGCTCCTCGAAGTTGATCGTGCTGAACACAACTGCGTTGTGGCTCATATTTGTGGAGTCAGCGCCGCGGTGCCTGGCGTCGATGGCCACGAGTGCGGTTGGGGATGTGTTCAATACTACTCGGCGGTAGTGTAGGGGAGAGGGAAGGTGAGGTTGGATCTGGAGCTCCTTTTGTGTATATTTCAAGGGTCTTTTGAAGCGACTCAGCCGAGACTACAGCTGTAGACGTCATGGTGCGCAAGGGGGCTTAGCAGGCATGAAGCAGTTGGCTCATGCGCTCTTTTTGCAGGCTCTTTTCCTTTTCGACAGCTTCGTGAAGGCGCGAGAACAAATTGCCGAAGATTCGCGAAAGTCATACAAGCCAAAGTCGAACGGCGATCCTCTCCCCGATTCAAGCAAGATCTCGAATTTCGGCCTTTTTGCACGCTCATTTTCTCGGCCCTTTTTTTTCCTTTTTTTTATTTCCTTTTTTTTTTTTTACTTTTTTCTTGGGGAAAATGTCAAATCTTCTCAAGATTCGTGCGAGTCTTCTAGTTGAAGATATGATGAAAGGTCTCTAAATGTTCCAATTGCCAAATCACTGATGTGCACAAGAGTATCCAATCACTGAAGCATGCAACTTGGTAAGACAAGAGGCAATTGCCAAGAATGACATTCACTGGATCATGCTTATTCACAGGTGACTCAGAAGCAAAAGAAGCATGATGTAGTCGGAGAAGTATCTCAAGGGTATTGCAGAGAGAACGGCCCAGAGTTGATACAGGAGAAGGAACAGAGAAGCATTGGGAAACCAGCACTGAGATTGCTCAAGACTACTTGATGCTCCTATAGATGATACAAAAGCTATATATACACACACATGTAGTTGTAGTCCACAGAAGAATCAATAAGCATTGCAGTCATAACACACCTGTCTGTAAGGAGCTTGATCATAGCTCCTACAAAGTGGTGTCTTTTTGCTCAATTAATCTTCAACTCTTCTTCATGCTTACTACTGGACACCTCCTTCTCTTCTGAACTCTTCAATGACATCGTATCGACCGGAACTTCTTCCAGAAGATCATACAGCTGCTGCGATGGCCTCAGCTGCGCTCTATTCGGCCGATGTAGGCACGAAGAAGGCGTTTGTATCTTTTCCAGGAGCCGACTATACCCAGACTTCAGCGGTGCGAGCTACCGAAAAAGTGCTTGCCCGACATGGCTGGCAAATCGAAGTCGGCGACGGCATTGGAGGGTGCGTAGGCGAACGTGATGCCGATGATGCTCAAGGAGCGCCTGTCGCTCCACTGGGCAAGGATCTCTACTTGGCCGACTACGATCTGCTTCCATTCGAGGAGCTGCTTCCTAGTTCTTGCTCGTCTACCAAGGGCAAGCAGCCTCAGTGCTCCAGCTACGTCATCAGGAAAGCGTTGATCCGCAAGCACTACCTTGCATCGGCTCTCAATACATATGCCGTCAAGCTTCCGCCCGGTCCTGCAGCCAAGCGTTTTCGCACATGTACACCGAAGACATGGCACCTCGAGATCCAATTTGCAGACGAGCTGGACGAGCTTCTGATGGACGATCTATACGACCTAGCCGAGCTGCTCGAGACCAATCATAGCTGTATCGATCAAGGCAGAGGAGACGATGTGCGATGGTTCATCCTCAAGCCGGGCATGGCAGACCGAGGGAATGGCATTCGCATCTTCAGCACGCTAGAGCAATTGCAGACCATCTTTGAGGAGTTCCAGCCCGAATCTGATGATGAGGACGAAGAGGAGGACGACGACGGTGACCAAGAGGGCGAGAAAAGGGCTGGCACGAGCAGCAGTTTTGACCAGGATGGATCTGGATATGCTGGCAAAGACACTTGGGTGATGGCAAGCCAGTTGCGACACTTTGTGATACAAGAATACATTGGATCTCCACTTTTAGTTGATCCCGTCAGCTCTGTCGACAGCAACTTACAAGCTGCGCAAGCGTCAGAAAAGCTCAACATTGGCGATAGGAGAGGATCAAACACCCGCAAATTCCATCTTCGTGCATATGTGCTGTGCGTCGCGGGGTTGGCTGTATACTTGCATGACGACATGCTTGCGCTCTTTGCTCCCCTAGCATACCGAGAGCCAAGCGAAGCTACAGTGGGCGAGCTTGAATGCCACTTGACCAACACGTGCTTGCAAGAGGATGGAAGGCTCGCAGTAGGCAACGATGCTCGACCGAAGGAAGAGAACGTCTTTCTCTGGTCAGACCTAGGAGGGTCGTCATTCAGAGATCCAGGTGCGAAGGCCTCAGACTCGCCTGCCCAAACACTATCCCCGGAGATGATGGAAGATGTGCGCTGCAAAGCTGCAGAAGTGATTGGTGCCTCGTTTGAAGCTGCTGCTAAAGCTGGAAGCATTCATTGGCAAATGTGGCCGAATGCATTCGAGGTCTTTGGTGTCGATCTTATGGTTGGATACGACGACGAGACAGATGCAGAAGGGCGCCAACTCAAGGTGTGGCTACTCGAAGTTAATGCGCAACCAGACTTTGCTCAAACTGGTGCTAGACTGAGCGCTGTCATCGAGCGGCTGTTCGAGCGCGTTTGCGAGATTGCGGTTCTTCCATATCACAGCGAGTCCCGTACGGCGGAAGGGCTGGATGCTTGGAATGTAGGCGAGTCAAGACTTGGTACAACGCTGTGCTTCCGGGAGGATCTAGGTAGAGGCTTCTGAAGATCGCAATCCATGCACCATGCCGCACAACTTCCTTCGAAATTGCTCACTTGATGCAAGTTGCCCAAACTTCTAGAGCAGTTAGAGGCTTGTGATTTTTTTGGCCGATGTCAGATCGACATGTGTCACAGTGAAAGACCAGCATTTTTAAAAACTATAGAACCTGAAATCACGTGCGGTTCCAGCGCGTGAATCCATCTTGGAGCGCGCTTGAAAAGGTGCAGCTTTTCTGGTGCATCTTTGCGAAACACAGCCGAGCCCCGTTATGCCTCTGTGCAGAGCATGCTGAGCTGCAAGCGATGACGGTGTGACGGTGTGACGGTGTGACGCTGCTGCTTGCTATGACAAGCTTCGATAGCAGAAAGTGGCAGACTTTTCGAGGCGTGACCTAGGAGTTCAGAGGTGGCATGGCATCCTTGTGCGAGGCTGAGGAAGCACAAGTCACGATTTGCTGCTGTACAAAAGAGTGTTCTGTTTGGAAGGTACTGCAGCCAATTTTGGCGGATTTCAACTGCGTTCATTCGGCGTTGCTTGCTTGCCTGCTCTCTGCTGTTGTATTTTGGTGTAAGGGTGTGTGCGCCTGTCCCAAGGGTGACGCTTTGGGCTTGACCTTTTGACAGCTAGCTAGCGAGTCTGTTCGCCGTTCTGGTTGGCGGCTTCCTTTCCTCCATCCGCTCTCCATCTTAGCCATCGTTGCCTCAAGATCACCTTCATCACCATATACGGCGGATAGCTATTCCTTTGTGGATTCCGGTTACTCATCCAGATGTTGGCTAGGCAGTGCATCGCATTCTCGTCCCTTTCTTAGCCAGCACCTACCACTTGCTGGCATCTCAGCCCCTGAGACGACGTCCATATAACCTGCTGCTCAGCTACAAATACTCAGCTCGTCCTCCCCCAGCACCAGGAGTTCGCACGTCGTTCACTCTTGACCAAAGTGCTCCAACAACCTCGTCCAAGTCACACCGACAAACCCTTAGCGTAAATAACTCGACATCAGCAATACGACGTCTACAGTTCTACAAACATGCCTGGCGTACGTGCGGCTTCGCGCCGTGTTCCTGCTCTCGAGCCGTCTTTGAATGGACCAGCTTCTTCCAGCAGCAGTAGCATCGCCTCCCCTTCGACACCCGAGGCGAACCTTCTCGGCCACGTCAACAACATGCGCAAATGCTGTGACATGTCCCTATTTTACAAGAACTTACAAGAGCAGGGCGTCGACTTTATCGCAGACAGCCTTTTGCATGCCAACGACATTTTTGTCAAGTATGCGTGAGTATCCTCTTTGCCCGCTGACCTATGTCCTGCCCTAGCTTCACAACAATCCAGGCTAACCTTGACTGACGATCGCGACCCACCGTCAACTTTTTATCTACCTCATCTTTGTAACTCAACTTTGTAACAGCACCACGTCGCGCACCGTTGCATCTCCTTCCAAGCTTGCCGGTGAACTCTTGAAGTCGCCCACTCGCACTCGTACGCGCGGTGCAACAGGACGAAGTCGTGCCCCTCTCAACACCAGTAGCGATCCATTCATCGATGCAGCCCATGTCTTTGACAAGGAGAACGCACCCATTCCAGCACCTTCTTCGCGATTGCCCACACCTTCCACGATAGAGCCACAGAAAGGCAAAGGAAAGGCCAAGACCAAGACGATTGAGGTCGTCAATGAAGCGCCTGAGTCTCCAGCGCCAAGACCAACGCGAAAAGTGCTCGGCGATCTGAATGCAGGGAAAGCTTTTCAGAAGCAAGATGCGCAATCAACAAAGACTGCGCCAACTAAGAAAGGTGCTCGCAAAGATCTTGCAATTGAGGACGACAGCATGGCTATCGATGCCTCAATACATGAGGATGCATCGCCAATCGAGGCCATTCCCAGGGCTTCTACTCCACCCCTCAATGCTTCGCCACCCAAGTCTGCATCTACACAGGGGACGAAAGAGTTTACCAAGGAGGAGACTGCGGACGCAACCTCGATCATCGACTCGGAAGAGGAGGTTTCGGAAGATGACGGCGAATCGGACGCTGGAGCTTCTGCTGCGAATGCACAGCAGGGTGGATCTCAGACTCAGCAAACCGAGTCCAACGTCACAAGCATAGCCGTTTCGCAGGTGTCTGGCAGCGATCTCACCTCGATGCCTTCTCGATCCGATACCAACGACACTATTCGTTCCAACGACAACACCGTCTCTGGCATGCTAACTGATCCGAAGCTCGAGAATGCTCGCCTAGCTGCCTCTGTGCTTCTGACGAGTAAGCTCCAACAACAGAAGGACGGCAACACGGATAAGCCTGTCAAGCGCACGCTTGCCTCTTACGGAGCTAAGAAGAGCTTGCCCGCTGCTGCACTCGATGCCCGCCCGAGCAATGTGACCACCACCTTGCATCCTGCTTCCACCCCTGCTGGTCCTGGATTCCGCTCCAGCTTCCTCAACAAGAGCCTGCGCAAGCAGATTGCCGACCAGGAGGCACTTGAGAGCGATGAAGATTCGGAATCCGACTCGGATGCTGACGAAGCTGGCCTTGTCGCTGGTGCCACTTTTTCGGCCATGTACAAGAAGACGGCTGCCAATACACAGGCCAACACTCGTGCCAACGCGGGCGAAGCTACAGGCAAGTACGCCGCTCTCTCGTCCAACGCTGGTATCAGTGGAAAGAAGCGCAAGAGTGACGAGGCCCTGCCGGTCGCCAATGAAGCTGGTCTCGGTTCGGCTGCTCCACCCAACAAGATGTCAAAGCTTGGTGCTGCTATGCTCGCTGCCAAGTCTCAATCTTCCGCGATCACTCCTGCTGTCAAGAAAGCGCCAGCAGTCGGTCCTGCGTCCAAGCTCGAGCAATTCCGCAACAATCTAGCTCACGTCGCTAGAAGCACTGGGAGTGGAGCTAGCTCCAGCTCAGCCTCACAATCGATCAGCTCAGTCGCTTCTCCTGCGCTGGCGGAAACCATAGCTGCTCCCCTTCCTGTCAAGCCTGCCGAGCCTCCTCTTGTCGCGACAACTGCCCCGGTATCGTCAGATGCAGCTTCAACGTCTGATGACGTCGTTCAAGAAGCACACCCGCGATCCTCCGATTCTGGCTCTGACTCGACAGAGAAGATCGCACCAGGCAGCAGAAGCGGTGAATCAACCATCAAGGCTTCATCCACCCCTCGATCTCCGACACGCTCCCCTTCTCGCGCTGCTGCTACTTCACCCGTGAGACTGCCGCCTCGCACTGGTAGTGTGCGCAAGTCTCCCCGTAAGCTGGCTGAGCAGCAGAAGATCCAAGAAGATGCTCGTGCTGCTTCGCCTGGTCCGAAGTCCAAGAATGGCTCAAGCTTGTTCCAGTCCGCCAGCAGTATGCAAGCACCACGCAGCCCGACAACACAAACGCGAAGTCTTGCCGCCCTCTTTGGCAGTCCGAAGCAGGGAACAAAGCTTCCAACACTCTCGAGCGCTGCAGCCGGAAGCACTACACCACTTCACTCGCCACCCAAAAATTGGCAAGGCAGCCGGTTGCCGTTTGCGCAATCTTTCCACTTGCAGCAGCAGCCGCAGCATGCATCGCGTGAGGCCGACAAGTCGCTGCCTGAGACTCCTGTTGAGGAGAAGCTTGAGCCGGCCAGCAAAGATCGCATCGTCTCGACATCCTCGACGATCCTTTCCACCTCCAAGGCCGAGCTTAACAGCCAGTTCTTTGATGCACGGTCACGGGAGAACACGCCTGAGCCAATCGAGACTCCTCCTGCGGCTCTTGCGGCGATCGTGCCCAGCAAAGATGTGGCCCGACTTGACAACGTAGCAAGCAAGGAGACGGTTGCACCTGCATCGATTCCAGATGCTGTAACGAAATCGTCAGGTCTTGCTAAGGCTGCTGCACTATCGCCGAAGAAAGCGGCAGCCAAGGCGCTCGCCAAGTCAGGTCCAACATCACCGACTAAAGCAAGCGCACTTCGAGCTGCCGCCAACGCCGCTTCGCCCTCCAAACTCAAGGCTCAGTCGACATCACGAACAACGCAACAATCTGGTGTTCCCACTTCCTCCACTTCACCATCAAGGACGTGGGGCATTGGCGAGAAGATCAAGGGCTTCCTTGGCTTGCATGCATCGTCCACTGCTGCCGCTCAAACCAAGATTTCGGCATCCAGCACCTTCCAACCACGAGCAAATGGCGTTGCCACCAGCACTGCCAGTGCTGCCCAGACAGAGGCCAAAGCAGCGGCACGACCAGCAAATGCTGCTCCTGCCATCCCAGGTGCTTTGCTCGCCAGTCCTCCACCGGCTTCCAAGGCACCACAGGCCAACTCGACGCCGTCCAGCAGCGCTGCCTCTTCCACCACCAACGGCAAACTCAGCAGTCTCGCCCGAGCAGAGATGCTCCGCAAAAAGCAGATCGAGGAGGAAGAGCGCAAAGCCAAGGAGAAGGAAGAACGTCGACGAATGCTCACGGCCAAAAAGGAAGAGCGTGCCAAGGCAGTTGCCGAGGAGGAGCTCGAGAAGGAGAACCGCAAGCGTGCTCGAGAACAAACCGAGCGAGGAGCCGACGCTAGTGTTGCTTCATCTGTCGGAGCACCTGCGGCTATACCTGCAGCATTGCTCGGAAACATTGTTGTCGGTGGCGGAGGCTCTTCAGCTTCAAGTACCGCACACAGCACGGGAAGCTCGAGGACCAGTGCGGTCAGCACCGTCAGCAGCGGACCCCCTACTCGACCATCAAGTGCACTCAATGGAAGCTATGCTGGCGTCAAGAGCCGGTACATGCAGACATCGGCGCAGCAACACCAAGCGCAGGCGGACGAGAGCAACAAGAAGCGTCGCGTCACCAACGACAGGGAAGGTGGAGCTGCCGCGTTGCAGACACAGAGCAAGCCGCAACAACAGCAACCTGCTGCTGCTGCTGCTGCTGCTACTGGAGCTCGTCCAGGCACTTTGGCAGCTACATCTCAGATCGGTGCTCCAAAGATGGTTCGCACTGTCAGCCAGTCCTCTATTCGAGCTGGCCCTACTTCGCAAGCTGCTCCTCAGCAACAACAGCAGCGCGCTCAGCCATCTCAGGCCAACACACAACAACCACCGCAGCAGATCAAGCTTACAATGAAGGCGGGCGCAGCAGCAGCAGCAGCAGCTGCTGCTGGCTTTGGAGCCGCACCTCGTATTCCAGGAGCGGGCGCGATGGCCGGCAATGGTGCTGCAACAGCTTCAATGATGGCTGCTGCCAACAAGGCATCGCTTGCTTCTTCGGCAGCAGCTCAAGCTGGAGCCAAGTCGATGGCAAATGTCAACTTCTCGTCGTCGAATCCCTTCCAACAAGCCAAGCAGCAACAGTTGCAGATGCAGATGCAGAAACAAAAGCAGCTCCAGATGCAGCAACAGCAACAACAGCAGCACCAAGCTGCAGCTGCGGCTTCGAACGCTGCTCAACCTCAGAACGTCGCAAACACTGCAGCGATGCGAGAGCAAGAGCTGCATCGTGCCGCTCAGTTGCAATTCCAAATGCAGAATGCAGCAGGTGGTCGATTCGAAGAATGGGGCGATGATGCTCAGCAAGGTGGCGGTGCAGCCGATGAGGTCTTGCCTGACATTGCTTCGGAGTATTCTGACTCGGAGGATGAAGAGACTATTCAAAAGCGAGCTGCTATGCCAACGTGGACTCAGGGAGATGCTTTGGATTCTGCCTTGCTGGCACAACTCACAGTGGATGCTGACGAGATCTTTGGTATCCCACAAGGACCAGTTGAGCTGGAAAAGATTCTTCCGGGTGAACGTACTGCCAATCGCATTCGTCGACCACGAACTTCGTCTGCAAATTGGTCGGGTCCGGACGGTCTTGCACAATGGGAGATCGACAGATACAACAAACGTATGGGAATCAAAGGCCCTGGTGTTCTGCTCACTCGAAGAGATGGCAGCCACCCACCTCCACCCCCACCAGGTGTCATGGAAAGATTGTCAATGGCTCAACGTCAGTCGATCTCTCATCATGGAATGGGTGTTGCTTCTTCTTCTGCCATTAGTGCTTCCAGTGCTGGAACCAACAACGGCGTTAAGAAAGACGACCCTCGCGGCAAGATGTGATTGTGCTTTGTCTACGCAGGCATGGTATAAACTATGCTTCTATCTATATAATCTTCCCTTTGCAAACATTTGTATGATTTTCATGGCATCGTATCTTTTTCAAAACTTGCAACCTTTTCTGGTCTCTCAAGTTGGATGAGAAGTGATGTTGAAGGTCCAGTTGAGCTTATGAATGCATGAGAGCCAGCTGACAGGGAGAGCAAGATGAGCAAAGTACAGGGATGCCCAGTCCTCCAAGCGGTCACTTGCAAGGTTGCCGACTTGGCCAGCATTCATATTTTTCTAGCTTCCAGACCACGCTCGCAAACGCTTCTACTATTGAGAATGACGATCCAATATGATGATGTTGGTTGACGTAAGCAGATTCAAAAGGAATCGGGCAAAGGACGATCTGATCGGAGATCGAGGATTGGGTACAACCCTAGTCCCGCTCCTTGTCAGATCTCGTCATTAAGTAGGATGTACCCACCTTCGGCGAGTGCCACTCACTTTGTATATATATCAAGCGGGAAGCTCGAGGCTCCCGCCACAATCTTTTTCTCAGTCAATTGAGTATATGTTTCTATCTAAAAACAGCAGTAACATCCTACTCAGACTCTCCCCGATCGCCAGTTATCGGAACTAAAACTTCTTCACATTCTATCATCTACAAGCAAGCTCACACAACCAATTCTGATGGAAGCTGGATATAGATGGTATTGAATTAGACAGGGGTTCCATACGATGAAATACTATTCCTCCATTCTCAAAGCTGAGCGTATCCACTGTGAAGTTCGTTTGTGCCACCCCTAGTGCCAACGATCACCTCATCCACATCTTCATCCGCATCTTCTTCATCAACTGCTGAACCCCTCAAGTCTCTTCTTGCCTCGTGTTGATGCGGGTGCTGATTCAAGAATTGGCTAGAGTGAGACTGCAACTGCGAGAAAGAGTTATGCGGTTGATGGAACGAGCTCCAACGTCTGCCTCCCCCCGCCGCTGTTGCTGATGCGGCGCAAGTCTGATTACCGTCCCTTCCAAAACCAGGCGGACTTGGCGCGGCAGGGTAATTGTAAGAACTCGATCTCTTTGGGTTTAGGGATCCACTTCTACGCAGTCCTCCAGTTTGAGGATCAAACTGTTTGGTGGTGGCGGGGTGTTGAGGAGGAGGTTGATGCAAGTGTGGGTTATGTTCGTGTTGGTGTGACTGCACTACGCTTGGTGAGTGAGGTTTGGGAGGTGGTGAGGAAAAAGGGTCTCGATTGCCACCACTACCAGAGATCGATCTGTGATGCGAGGAGGAATGTCTTTTAAAATCCTGCGAAGGGTCGGTGTCGGGGTGCGGTCCATCATCCTCCTCTTCCTCAACCTCACCGCGGGAGTGCATGCGGTCTTCTTCGCTGCTGTTGAGCAATCTCTCCTTCTCTCGTGCAGCATTACCGCTCGTCGAGCGAACGAAAGAGTCGCGCTTGCGAGCAAGCCATTCGTTCTTATCCACAAACCTGTTTATATCTTGCGTTAACAGATCGACCCCACGCTGACCCTTTGGTGGTTGATCTTGCAGTCTGAGTATATCCGACACTTTTTCCCGAATCGTCGTACCCAGCGAGCCCTGACGACGCATCAATCCACTAGGTTGGATCTGGTGCGATGTCGGATAGTTTCCACTAGGCGTAGTAGGACTCATCGGAGCATTCCCAGAGGAATTCTCACTATTCGCTCCACCCCCGCCTTGCTGCTGTCCGGCATTGTTGGTGTCATCTTGGGAAGTGGAAGTGATGCTAACCTTACGCAGGTCCTGGGCAGGTCGAATACCTTCTTTCTCCAACTGTTCAGCGTTGGCGATGTTGAGCATCCTTGCTTGCTTGGAGGGCGGGACTAGCCGCAATCCGCCCGAGTTCTTGGGTTCTTTGTTGGGTTTGAAGCCTGCATAGGTGCCAGATTCGAGTGAGTGGCCCCAGTGAGCGTTGGAAGAGACGGCGGATCCGTTTCCTTCTCCAGCAATATCTGCATCGGTGGCTCCTGCTGGGCGTGGGCGGCGAGGTGGAGGAGGGCGATTGGCGGATGCACCAGTAGTTTTCAAACGATCGAGAGGACGGTTGCTGCTCACTTGGCTGTCGTCGAATCCTTCCACGTCAGGACCGGCAGCACGGGGATGGGGACTGCGACCTTCATCTCGGCGATGAGGAGGGAAGAAAGGGTTGTGACGGTCGATGGATGCGGCGTTGGCAGCGGCGGCTTCGTCTGACATGGCTTCAGCCGAGTCTGTGAGATCGTCTACTACTGTGCGTGATGCCCTGCCGCGGACGCCACCCTCTGTAGGCTGGATAGGTGGTGGCGGAGGCGGTTCTGATCCCGATGCGAGCGCTTCTCGTTGGAGCTCCTCCTGTTCCTTTAACCAAGATGGGAGGGTAGCTTTCACCTTGGAGACGGAGGAGGATGAATCTTGGCCACCGCCGCCGCTGGCTGATCCCGCTTTCTTTGCATAGATGGGCTTGGGCGCTACTGTAGGGACTGTGTATTGCCGTTGCTGATGCAAAATGCCGTGCGAGACCATAGAACTTCCAGCGCCGACCTCGCTATCGCCACTAATACCAGGCTGCAATTGGCTAGACGTACGACGGGCTGCAGTGCCCAACTCGGTATCATTGCGTCCTACGTCCGATGCTGATTGCTCCGAATCACGACGCTGCAATGGGTGACTCAGTGCACTGCTGCTACCTAAGAACGACTTTGTGCCCGACATGGAACGCTTCTTGACGTGCGAAGTGGCAGCAGCGATCTCTGGTGGTGCTGTTTGACCGTTCAACAGACGAGGCTTTGCTGGTGGATGACCGCCGTGCTTGGCTGCTGACGACTGCAAGACGGTGAATGTTTTGGGCGGGAGCAATTCCTTGGCTCTGCGCACTTGGCTCCGTGCATTGAGACCTGCTTGAATGAGTGGGCTGATGTGTCTCGGTGGCAGAGGAGGAGGGTTGTGGTCTCCAGGGCGGGGTGGGAGTGGAGGCGACGAGACACCAAGACGATCGGCCTGATGCTGCTGACGTGAGCGAGAGCTACTGGCTTGGGAAGAGGCGTCGTTTGCCTGGTCAAAGATCACTTTGGGGAAGTGAGTTTGGGTTGCCATTGCTGGTGTACCGTTTTGGAAGGGGTTGGATGCTGGTGAAGAAGCGCGAACGGGCGTAGGCTTGACAATGCGTGGCTTGCTCTGCTTAAACGGATTTGGCGCCGGATCGAAGCCAAGCAATGCACCTGAAGGGGTCGAGATGTTGGTAGGCAGTGTTGAGGCGGCTCCAACTGCGACAGCATAACCAGAACCGCTTGGGTAGCTAGTTGTGGATGTTGCACCGTCGTGGAATGGATTTGCGCTCGAGGATGGCGGGATAGGCACTGGCTTGCGTTGCGACTGCTCGAGGTTGAGTGGGATGTTGGGGTTGGCGAACTTGGGTTTGGGAGCGACCAACTTGGGCATCTGCGGCTTGGCTGGAACGGCAGGTGGAGGCTTGAAAGCGTCTCGCGGAGAATCAGGTTGCTCGTTGAAATTCAAACTGAATTCCTCACGTACGGGCGTCAGAAGCGGTTTAGTGCTGGAGTCTGGCTTCTGTGGTGGAATCTTGATCGGTGGTGCAGACGCCGATAGGAGGGGTAATGGGCCGATAGTGAGGCTCCTTGGTCCGGGGGAAGTGATTTGCTGGACATTGCCAAAAGTGGCTGCCGAAGCACTCTGTGGTGTCGAATTTTTTTTTGGGCGGGCGATGCGAGCAGGCTTGGTCTGAGTGAAGACGAGATCCTTGGTGGCAGACTTGCCTTGTTGAGCCCATGATACCAGACGAAGCATGGCGAAAAAATGACCAGATGCCAGGCCTAGTGGTGTACGCTCAAAGAGAGGCAAGATCTCGAGCTCGTCGGCGATTGACATGCCACATTCTTGGCGCAAGTAACGCAAACCATCTTGCTCGTCAATGAGATCTGGTTGATCACTGGGAGCAGGTTTGATACTTGCAAAGCTTGAGAGGTAGACGATGTATTCTTGAGGTGAGAGCGCAGACTCGTCTAGAAAGGATCTGCGTACAGGGTTGAGGAGTGCTGCTGTGGAGCCGGCTCGGATTGAAGAAGCAGTCGAGGTGTTAGGAGAGGGCGAGGCCATGGCTAATGTTGGGACATGTGAGTGGGACATGCCTTGGCACTTGGCGTTGAACTAGGACCTCTTCTGCTTCTAGCTACGTGAGCACCCAGAAAAGCAAAGGCAATGTCTACTGTCTCCTTGATCCTTTGGACTTGAAGGAGTTGCTAGTGCTTGGGGCTAAGATGATGGGCGTGATGCTTGGCAGTCGTATCTGGATGATGCGGTCTAGCTTTGCATGGGGTTGTCGACTGCGGTGAGTCGCTGAGGCCTGTTTGTGGGTGCAATGCTGTAGCAGGCGAGCTGGATTCGGTGAGATGCCTGGTTTGAGCCGTCTGTAGATGCGCGTTGTCCAAAGCTTGTGAGATTGTAGGCTGCCTGAATTGAGTCGATGGATCGGGATACTATACAATGCTTTTCTGTGTCAACTGCGAGAATGAGCGAGGATGAGCGAGGATGAGCGAGAATGAGCGAGAATGAGCGAGAATGAGCGAGAATGAGCGAGAATGAGCGAGTTGATGAGGATGGGCTGATTCTGTTGCGTGATGGTGTTGGAAGGAGTGTTGTTGTGTTGATGGTGAGGACAAGGAGACTCGATTGGATGAGATGATGATCCGGGGACGGGTATGCTCCAGGAACTGGAGGGTTATAAAAAAGAAAAATTGACAGGATGGACGCAGGATGATGGTGGACCAAAGTGAGATTGAGCGTCAGAGTGCGCGTGCTGATTGTGTCTCAGTGGATCGGAGATGGTGACGGAGGTGCGAATGAGATTGCCGGACCGATAAGCCGTTCTGAGCCGAGACAGAGGCGGTGGAGTTGCGGTGGATGGACGCGGCAAGAAGGGTCGAGTGGAAAAGAAGAGAGCGAGACGCTTGTGCTGACGATCATGTATCTCGACGTCGCAAGAGCCGTTGAGGCGCCGAGTGATCAAAAGCGGAGCAGCCGAGAGTGGCGCGCAAACTGAATGGAATGGAATGGAATGGCAATGAGGGAGATGCCAGTGAGAAGGGCTGCTCGACAAGGGCTGCTCCGATCAACAAGAGAGATGAAGGGCGATGCGAGCCCACAAAAGGAACGCAGAAATCACAAATCTCACCAAATCCGCGATAATGAGAATCAATTTTTCATCGAAGCTGAGCTGGGATTTGAAGCAGAAAACCCCGGAGGTTCAGGGAAGCAAATCGTTCTCAACGAAGGCGAGGAGGCGACACGGGAGATTATGTCAGCTTCGGTCAAGCAGAGTCGAGTCGAGTCCTTTTTTCCTCTCCCGTTCCTCTCCACAGTCACACCAAAACCAAGCTGCTTTCTTTCTTGTTCAGCTCAACGTGATTCACACTCACACTCACACTCACACTCACACTCACACTATTGCTGACGTTCACTCGCAAAGACAGACAGAGCTGACCGACCGGAAGAGGGCATTTTTCAAAGGAAAAGACAGACAAATGAATAAATGAATGGATCAGTGGATTTTCGACGACTGCTGCTGGCATCGTGAACTAGTGCTGCTGCGGACGTCTGAAAATGACATCATGAGAGAGCACGAAAGTAGGAAAATGAAGCGAAAGAAAAGGGCACACAATTCTTAAAAGTAAGCTAGGCACACAGAAGCCCATAGTAGCCAAGACGCCCTTCCGGGTTGCCAAGGGCAAGATCAGCTCTCTTCAAAAGGCTAGCAGCAAGAAAGCGGATTCGGAGCAGCAAATTTCAAAGAAGGGCCTTTTTTATTTTTATTTTTATTTTTATTTTTCTCTTTTTTTTTCTTTTTTTTTTTTTCTCTTTTTTTTTCTTTTTCTTTTTTCTGCACAACTGCGTCGCATCTGTCTCTGATTGATTGTTTTTTTTGTGTGGTCATAGCTGTGTACAGACGACCCGATGACGAAAATATTGAATCAGCAAGACTCTCTCAAGCCTCCTTGTTGGAACGATCGGTAGCCGCGCTAACCGTCCTTCGTGTGGCTTGCGTGGCCGAAGACAGTGTCCTTTGAGCTTCAGGCTTGGGTGTGGATAGCGGCGTGTTCTCGGCGCTCTTCATATCCTCCAATTTGGGCAAGAACCCGGCTTGCTTGGCTCCGCCTTCGTGCTGCATTTCGAATGCCTGCGATGCCGCTGAGAATGGCAACTTCTTGGCTGCAGGCCCTGCATTTCTGAGCTCCGCCACGTGCACGTCTTCCAACAACGAGTGGGTGCGGTTTCTACGCCAAGTAGCTCCACTGTCTGCTCTTGATCTCTTGCCCTCACCATTGCCGTTGATGCTGGTAGTTGTGAGACTGGCCGGCAGTGCAGTGCTTCTGTTCGATTGCGATGTCCTGCTGCCAGCACCATCCAGGATACTGCCCGAGCGCGTAGTGGTAGGCGACATGGCGCCACCTTCTCTCATGAGTGCTCGCAGATCTTGGTTGCTCCTATTGCGCTTCTCAGCGAACGTTTCACCGCTACCACCGAGACTGCCACGGCTTCCACTGCGTGAACGAGAGTGCGTGCGGCTGCGTCGACCCGACGATCCAGGTGTGCCTGGGCTTCGTCCACCACCACGCAGCCCATTCATCAAGGTCTGTGGGTTGAGCATCGAGAACACAGCTTCGTAGTCGCCCTCGTCCTCCTCGCCACTCTCCGTATAGCTTGAGCCCTCGGAAGCATCGTCCCATGTCCCTTCTCCCTCCTCGTCCTCGCACTTCTCCTCCTCTTCGTCGATGGCAATGCTGTCGCCACCAGCGGCTTCGCGTGCAGCACTGGCACTGCGCAGAGTCTTGATATCCTCCGCCGTCATCGAACGACGTGTCGAAGAGCGACGTCGACGACCCCAGCCAAATAGTCGTTCGTCCATCCATTGAAGAGGGTGGCTGAGTGCGTCGTTGCTTGCACCACTCGTCGCTGCCTTCTGCTTCCACACCAATGCCTCTCGCTCGGGCGGCGGTGGCGCAGTGGCATTCGGCAGCATTCGGTTTTCGGAAAAGTCCTCCCATACCTGCGGGGCGAGCTCGTCGATAAGTGCGTGCATGTCGGCGCTGATCTTGGCTCGCGTCTGTTGCAAATCGAGGATCACCTTGTGGTTGCCGGGAATCAGCGAGACGAAGAGGGGAGGCAGCGACTTGTAGATGTCAATTCCGACCTCAGCAAACTTGAGCGCAGAGTACGACATGGTCGGCAACACAATGAGGGCGTAGAGTGGCATGAGCGCACGTGTGCCTGGCGAGACGTCGACCTTGTGTGCGACGTAGGTAGCGAGGCCTGCGTAGAACGAGTAGAGAATCGGTGCAACACCAAGCGAGACCAACACTTTCCAGGTCGCCAACACATCGCGTCCAGCCACCTTGACCTGTGATGCTGCCAAAGCCTCTTTGGCCTTCTTGTGACTGATGATCTTGGCCAGCACGATGATGGGTGAGTTGAGAATGGCACCTGGAAGCGCCAAGCCACCCCAGAGACCGAGCAACCCGAGACGGTAGGCCAAAAGGCCGAGGCTGCGCCATCCTGCCCTTGTCGCCCGTTCAACCTGGTGATCACGCAGACCTGCATAACGAAGTTTCTTGTTATATCGAAGGATTTCGTCGCGTAATTTGACGACTCGCGCCTCGTCCTTGAACTGGAGGTAGCCCATGATGAACTTGCGGTTCAGCTCGACCGTTTGCCCTAAGCTGAGCGACTGACCTGGAGCTCGGTACAGTCGGCGACCAGCCTGGATGACCATCAGAGTTTCGTAATCGGGCGCACGAAGCGTGACACCCTTGAGACCATCGTAGACGATATCCATCATCTCTCCTACAGCCTTGCGCTTACCTTCTCCACCTTGGTCGAAGAGACCGACCAGCTCACGAGGAACATCGATCGGGGAGCCAAACTCGACTACAGCACGACTGCGGAACTTGTGTGGGTGGAAGTACGAGAGACCAACGGGCACGATACGAACGTTGAGGTCCTTGTTGGCGGACATGGCGCCGAGAGCCATGATGACGACACCAGCTTTGAGCGGGAGAAGATCGGTACGGTCGTGACTGCCTCCTTCGGGAAAGATACCGAGACAGCCTCCTTCGGCGAGCTTCTCGTACACTTTGGCGTACATCTGGGTCTGATCGACAAACGGAAGACAGGAGTACTTGCAGCCCTTGTCTTCGGAAAGATCGTGAGTCACCTTGTCCATCGCCTTAGCGTTACTCTTGGCTGATTTTGAAGTGTCGGGTTGCGGGACTTTGCCTCGCAGCATGTCGAGAGCACGTTGGTCCTTGATCTCCTTCTTAAGCTTGACTTCGGTATCACTGATGACTTGCACCACCTCGACAGTAGCATGACCACAGGCTTTGGGCAGCATGATCTGACCCTTAGGCTGAAGTTGAGACTTGAATGCCGTGCCGTGTCCTTGCAAACGAAGAGGATCGCCAGAGGGATGAAGCGATATGAAGCCTCTGCCTGCCTTTGCGCTGTCGGCAGCTCTCGCGACGGGAATGGATTGCATGATACGAGCAGCTGCACCGATAAAGCGACGCTTGATGCTCTTCTCTGCGATCAAGAAAGCGACCCTACGTCCCGAAGCACGACGCACCTCGGAGGCGAGCAAGAGTGGGTCAAGGAACTGGTTGTGATGTGGTGCGGCAACAAAGATGACGGGGCCTTGGCGTGGCACTCTCCATGCTGAACGGGGACGGATCTCACGGAAGAAGAGGCTGATGATGATTCGCCAGAAGAAGAGCGCAATGTCGAATGCAATGTTGGAGGCCATGATGTTTTGCGATCGAAAGATGCGGCATATGAGCCTAGCGAGGATGGTAGGTACGAGAGAGTGGATAGGGATGGGAAGCGACTTGAGGAGACGATCAAAGTCTTTGAGGACAGCTTGGAAGCTGGGCGAGTCTCCTTGGCGGGAGTAGGGAGTTAGCTTGGATGTGGAGAGCGAGAGATGCTTGGCTCTGCGCTGGTACTCTTTCTGCTTTGATCCAATCTCAGCGGCGGTTCCTTGAGCGATTGCAGTGCTGGGATGTTGTTTTAGAGCGTCGTTGCTAGGCAAGTGGGTCGGATCCGTGTCGATGGATGGCGGCTGTGGGCCAGATGGCGCAGCTGATGCGGATGCAGTGAGGTTGTGCGGATGTGTTGCCGATGATGGCGTGAAATTGCGATTGGCAGCAGGATCTTGACAAGCTGCAGTCGATGGGTCGGATGTGGCGGTCATTAAGGGAGTCCAAGGCGTGAGTGAAGCGAGTTTCGCAAGAAAAGAGCGTTTGCAGGGGCGGCTGGGAAAGACGGAGGAATCGCGCCGAAGAAAGGATTTGCAGTAACAGGACCGAACGTTCAAGACGGTGCGAGTGGCCGTTTAGCTCGCGTAAAAAGCTGATGAGAGAAGCGGTGCGTAACAATGTCTCCGGATTCCTGGTGGAGGAGGAAGTGAGAGGTGGGCGCAGGGGGCCTAGTTGGATTAGCGGGGCCTCACTACGTCTGGAGCGCAATGCTTCGGCAGATCTTGTTGAATGAGCCCACAGTGAAAGTTTGACGCTATGGATGATGGAGATGATGGTCGTTGCTGAAGAGGCCTTTCCTTGTTGGACTTTTCGTCGCAACTCTACCGTTGAGCAATGGAGCGGAGCTGATTCAGAGAGAGAGAGAGCGCCTCTGTGAAGCCACAAAAAGTTGAGATTGCAACTTTGATGTGTGAGCGAGCGAGCGAGCGCGCTGCTGTTGAACTCGAATTTTGACAGCTTTCGCTGAAATGTCTGTGCACGCACAAGCAGCAGAAGGGGGAGAGGGGGGAAAAAAGGAAAAAAGAAAAAAAGAAAGAAAAAAGAAAGAGAAAAGAAAAGAAAAGAAAAAAAAAGAAAAAAAAAGAAAAAAAAAAGAAAAAAAAAGAAAAAAAAAAAAGAAAAAAAAAAGAAAAAAAAAGAAAAAAAAAGAAAAAAAAAAAGAAAAAAAGAAAAAAAAGAAAATAAAAGAAAATAAAAGAAAAAAAAGAAAAAAAAAAGAAAAAAGAAAAAAAAAAGAAAAAAAAAGAAAAAAAAAGAAAAAAAAAGAAAAAAAAAGAAAAAAAAAAGAAAAAAAAGAAAAAAAGCCACACTCTCGAGAAGAGGAAACAGAGAGACACACACTCAAGCTCGCACGAACCAGCAGCAGCAGCTGTGTCTCCTCTTTTACCGGAAATCACAATCGCATCTCTTCCCCCCACAGAGCGGCTCCTGAAGCCCTTCTTTTCTTTCCAGTTGCTTCCAGTGCAAGGGTCTCTCTAATCATTCACTCGCGCACGCGTCTCTCTTGTGGGTCCGTCGGGCTCGACATCATCGCTGCCTCGGAACATCACCATAACTCGATTATGGGTGACGCTTTCCGAGAGACAGCATCACATCGATATTTAATGCATGAGCATCGATTGGCTTGACATCAACGCAGCCAAGCTGACAAGTAACTTACAGGCAAGGTGCTGACGTGTTGCATCAAAGCGGCATGAAAGTGGGCGGATTTGTTGGGACGGCTGCAACCCAAGCGTCGTATTTGTGCGATGCTCTCCCACCATACACTATTAAAAGTAAAGAAGCTTTATGGTCCCGATACTGGTTATCGGGGATAGTCTAAGTACGATGTCACTACTTTGTTACAGCAGAAACATATACTCAATTGACTAAGCAAATGTGGCGAGAGCCTAGTGCTCTCTGTGAGATATATATACATCTTTGTGACACCCTCTTATCCCTATCTAATGATCTACCATGACAACGGGCGATGCTACGTTGCACCCGATCTAGGAAGAGATCGGTCCTCCTGAATCTCTGATCAGATCGGCCTGTCCCGATCCCTCCACCATCGGCTTGCGTCATCTCTCATTATCATGTTTGATCGTTACCTTTGTCATACACTTCTGCTGACACTTCTTTTAACTTTGCACCTGCTCTGTGCAATTGACATAGTCGCACCGCAACAGACTTTTCTCGGTCAAAGTGCTGAGATGTTCATCGTAATGCCCTCGTTCAATCGGGTGCATTGCATCGGGCTCGGGATGAGGGGAGCCGTTGGCCTCTGCTACAAGTAGTATCACTTACCTCTCCGTCTCGACGTTCACAACCGCTTGCATATCGACATCTCTAGGTTGAGCCTCTTTGCCACATCCTCCGTGTAGTCCACACCACGTTCGTTCATGCAGCAAAACGAGATTTGAGCGCTTCCCACCGTGTACGCATCGATATCCCTCCTAGCAATCTCTGCTGTTCTTGAGAACCATTGGCTCTCTCGTTTCGACTCATCATTGTCCTTTGCCGTGTACTTTTCCCGCTTGACGTTGAGTTCCACCTTCTTGACACTGCAGATCGAGCTAACCTTGGTTCCGAATGCGTGTGGAATGGCCTTGTTGACGGCGTAATCGCAGCCTGTGTTGCAAAACATGGAGCGCAGCGCGTGCTCATCCACTTGCCGAAGGGCTGCTTCTGGTGAATCGTCACCGGTAACATTGCATTCGAGCACGCTCTTGCAAACATCTTTAAAGGTAGTTCTTGTTACAGCGCCCATACATGCTGAGGCGAAGACGAGGGCAGACAGGGTGATGCTTGCGATCCTCATTTTGATGTAAGAGTGTTGCTGAGTGACGTTGGGCTGCAGGCTGGGCCGATTACGGGCGACGGCTTGGAGGTGATGCAAAACGCAGAGGGTATATATGCCCTACAGTACGTTACAGTGTGTCACTGTTCGTGCCTTTCCTCCTGCCCCTTAGACCCACACAAGGTCTTCACTTCATCTGATGCCGTGTCCGCAAAACTTCCCTTGCTGAAGTGATCTCATGATCGCCCCACCATTGTGGCCGCATCGATTTCGCCATCTCTGAAATGAAGTGGGCAAGTTGTATCGCCAATGACATGCAGCAGAGTCTTGTAAAATGTCACTTATTCAACCAGACCTTGTTCTGACCAAGATAATAGATCACAGCAAGTCCCCCACCTCGTCAAGAAATTCATCGTACTCTTTCTTGCTGTTGTTGCCACTCGACTCTGACTGTCCACCCGTGCTTTTTGGCGGCAGATGCGCCTGCACCAACTTGAGTAGGTCCGGCTTCTCCTTGTAAGCTGCTGCCCAAGCTTCGCTCGACATGTCCTCCGAAATGGGTGCTGCATCAATCCTTCCTGGCAGACCTCGCTTCATTCTTGCCTTCTCCTCTTGTTGTTTCTTACGTAATGCGGCTGGTACAAAGGCGGTCGACTCTTTTTTCAAGTCACGCAGCTGAGGCTCTGCAGCAATGACAACGCCGTCCGGTATCGATGGCGGGGGTCCTGGAGGTCTTGGTGGATCAGATCCTGGAACTGGCGGGCGTGATGAAGATGCTTTAGCAGACGCCATCGGTGGAGCTGGTCGTGCTGAAGGTCCAGTTAGCGGTCGTGGTGGTAGACCGCAATGATTGCGATTCGGCCTTGCACTACCCTGCTGGTTGGGATCACGTCCTTGCCTTCCGCTCTGATGGCGAGGCTCCTCCATGCCTCGGCCCCTGCCACCACCGCTGGGCCCATGCGCTCTGCCTCTAGATGGATTGTTGTTCACGGTGAACCCTCTTTGCATGTCTTGATGATCAGGAAGGAGCCTGATAGGAGGCGGCCCTGCAGGCATAACAATGTCTTTCAGATCTTCATCAATGCTCGAGTCGTTGCTGTCATTATCCGAGCCAAGGCATTGAGACTCGGCAGTCTCTTCCGGCAGCGGTGGCGGTTTGGAATCATCTAGAAGACCCTCCGCAACAAGCTGTGCATGCGACTTTTCGAGGTAAGGCATGCCCGGCGGTGGCGCACCATAGGGGTTGAAGATGGCATCATAGTAGATGCTCCATCGTGGATCTCGCTGAGTCAATTGCGCTGCTGGAAGGGCCGCTCGAAACTGCGAGGCGGCGGGGATGTGAGGTCGATCATTCGTCTTCTGACCGCTTGAGCTGCTCGCACCGTCTTGGTAGCCACGAACAAAGTTGCGCTGATCGGGATGGTTGCGAATGTACTCTTCCTTGATGCGCTTGACCTTTGCAGCTTCTGCCTGTAGTCGTTTAAGCTCCTCTTGTTCCTCTGCATCGAGTGTGCCCTGCCTTGACTCGAGTCGTTGAATCTGACGCTCGAGCGCAGTGGTGTCCTGGTGCAAGAGACGCGCTTCTTGTGCTTGCTCCTTGCGCTCACGATTGCGCTTGGCCTCGCGCTTGATGGCAGCTTTGCGTGCAGCCTGCACTGGATCAGCCGTCTTGGCCATCGTGTCCGCCGACCGAATGAGAGCTTGTGGGGACTCGAGGAATGGCGATGGCTGAGCACAAGCAAGAAGAAAGCAACACAGTTCACCTCAAGGTATTCAATGATCTCTTTAGTTCGTGCTTTAAATATGGCCAACTTTATTTACTCCACACCGAGATCCGAGAAAAGCTTTAGAAAACGAGCCTTGATCTGTTGACTTGGCTCGACATGCTCTTGATGGTGCGTGATATCCCCCCACTTCTGTAGCCAGTCAAGATATGCCTGACGGAAGCGACCGACATTGTCTGGTGTGGCGTCTGCGCAAACTGCTTCGACAACAGCGTCGACGTCGCAAGGATCTGATGATGACCTGTTGAGTTGACGATGCAAAAGGCTAGAGAGAAGAAGGACATAGATGCCACAGTCGCTGCCGTTGACCTGTCCTTGAAGACAGTGCACTTTTCTAGGAACGGCAGTAGCTTTGCTGTGATTCTTTCCTGGCTGTATGAGCTTGAGTATGCTGGCGTATACTGCGTTGGCTGCGGATTGATTGCAATCACCGAGAGAGTCTAGATGATGGGCGACTGGCTTACTTGCAGCCACTAGCAGAAGGCTCCAATGACTTCCTAAAGATGCGTGACCTGGACTTGATGGGCTATAGCGGTCATTGACAGGCACAAGTAGGTAGCCTTCCTTCGGTCTCGGTACGATAGCCGCAACGTCTTCGAAAGAGACATGATCAAGTGTGCACAGCACTTCTACGACAGAAGGCGGAAACATCTTAACCTGAGACAAGGAGCTGCCTCTGTCGAGTTGCCCGCTGAGCGCATTGAGCCACTCGGCATGGAAAGTTAGGACATTGTCGCCAAGCCACTCGTCACGCTTCAAGGTCTGCAAGTACCAAAACCACCCCAACGGAGGCTAGATAGAGAGGTTGCGCGTAAGTTTATGCATCGTATAATGCACGCAAGAGGGAAAGACTTACGTCTAGATCCGACTGGTGTAGACAGGCTTCTGGTGTCGAGACGACGAGAGGATCGTTCTCATGGCTCATACTGACTCTATGGGGCTTCCGGCTTGAGATGGTGGTGGGGAAGCAGGAATAATGTCTCAGCGTTGCGAGCTGCTTGGTTGGATCGGTGAGGTTTTTATCATATCACTCACACACCGTCTTCAGCTGCTGTCTTACCCACTTTCTCGTCTTGAGTCCTGGTCGGATCAATGCCGAAAGCAACGTGACAGTCGACAGTCGGTACTGCCGATGCGGTCATGGTCCATTCACATTCTCTCCACTGATTGTGCCTCATCAAGACGATGCCGAGACCGTGTGAAAAAGGCGAACAAAAGCGCCACCCTGGACTCGCTCCACATCCGAACTCAGCTGAGGCCCGCTCTGACACAACAGTCACAGTCTGAGCGTCGTCGTTTGGTTGCAAAGCGAAGGAGTTTGGTCCCGATAACTGGCGATCGGGGAGAGTCTGAGTGACGATGTCACTGCTGCTTTTAAGACAGAAACATATATACTCAATCGACTGAGTGAACGTGGTGAGAACCTAGTGTTCTCAGCTTGATATATATACATCTATGAGGCTCATACCGAATGTGGGAGTAGAGCCTACTTCATGATCAAGCTTGACAACGAGCGGGATTGTGTTGTACCCGATCTCTGGCCAGATCGGCTCTGCATCAGTCATCCTTTAGCGTCTCACTGGATTGTAATCTTCAGCATCGCATAGCGTGTGAAGTTGGAAAGGCGCGCTCGTGCGGTGATTTCATTTTTCAGCGTCCCGTCTGGACTCATTCGCACGAGACAAGACCGAAATTGTATATACCTAAAACGAACAAACTAAGTGCGTTGCAGGCAAAGAGCCGTGAGGTCCTCGAAGCTTGACAAGCAGGCTCCCCCCGCCCACCGTAACAGGGGCTTGGTCGAGCGCAGAAACGAGTTGGCAAGGGAGACAGGGAGGTCAAATAATCGACGAACCAGGCTCGCTCATAGTATGCCTGGCTTTTAGTCAAGATGATGTTGTGAAGACGCGCACGCCTTCATTACTGATCACGTGATGCATCATTGCTACAGCAGCAAGGCCTCCTGAAGAACAGCCAGCCATCCGGGACAACTCTTTGCCGGCAGCAACGACAGCACCTTGGTCCTTTATCGCTCATACCATCTTCAAAGACGAGTGTCATCCATCATCCGATAATCTGATCCCAACAGTACACCGTCCGCATCTGCATCCAACTTGCAGCGCAATATGGCTCGTCCTTCCTCTTCCAACCACAGTCAATGGCGAAGTGAGCCTACTGGCGCTCTCGCTCCCAGCACCGCCAAAACCTCTCGACGAGGCTTAAAGATGGACAGGAGCGAAGATGGCCATGGCAAGTCAGAGCCGCTCAACCGACATGAGCTCATGAGAAGAGCGATGGCTACCGCACAAGACTACCGTGAAGATGATCACGAGGACGGCGACGATAGCGGTAGTGTCCTTGACGATGACCATGATCATCTCTCCACATCACACCATTCTCACACACAACTTCCCACCAATTCGAACCCTGTCATTCTCCGGCAAGCTCCACAGCATGACACTCCCTCCAATCGTCCAGGCGATGGCAGCCTCTCGATAGATGCTTTCGGCACTGGTCGGTCCAATGTCGTAAATGCTAACGGTCCCGGTCCAACTACGCCACGCGTTCCTGCTCAAGCACGGGTGTCCTCTTTCTCTCACAATACAGCTTCTCCAACAACCAAGCAGCCTGGCGTCAACGCACCGAGCTCGCCTTCTTTGACTGCTTCGTCTACTATGCCCACCTTGGTCACACCTGCACCCATCCGTGCTGAACTGCCTCGATCCGACTCGCTCGAAGAGATCATCAACCAGGACAATCTCTACGCCCCCATGCAGCGCTCCGACTCTGCTCTCACACCCAATGCTGACGCAAACAGGGGCGGACCACAACGTGCTAGCACCATGATGGAAGGCAGGATCTCGCCCACTCACAATCAGGCCATATCCAAGAGCGCATCAAGTGGTGCTCTCCTCCGGCCCGGGGATCTCCCAGCAACTACGGATGGCAGTCCACGTAGACCATCGGATGCAGGCTCATCCAGCGGCCTTGCTCCCGTGCCCTTCCTGCGACTTCGCAAGAACAGCGACAGCAGCACCATCAGCAAAGCCAGCAAGGGTAAGAAGAATGCGCCTTCAAATGGTATCGCTGGTGCATTGGCAGCAAGCGGAATGGCCGGTATGGGGGTCGGTCATGCGGCTGTACTGCAGCATGGTCAAGCCGCCCTAGCCGATGCCGAGCCTCCATCAACCAAGAAGAAGAAAGAGACTAAGAAGTTAGGCACGGATCTAGGCGAGGAAGGCGCGGCCGGACATGTATCGGGTTTCCAAGGCGGCATCTATCGCGACCCCTCGACAGGCACCATGATCGAGAAAGACCAAGATGGCAACCAATTTCAACCGCATCGACCAACACGCGATCGCAGCACAAGTAGCTTTATCTCTTACGACGGCTCTGTCACCGGCGATCGATCCTCGGTCAGTGGACTCGGCGCAGCTGCCGGCTTTGGTGCCGCATCAGCTGCTCTCCTCTCTTCCATCGGTGATGTACCAGGCATGCCCATCACATCGCCATTGATGACACCGGACGGAGCCCATCCCATGGGCGGTGGAGGTCTCGTTCCACCACAGGCCGGTGGAGCTGGCGGCCGAGGCGATCAGATCGACGGCGAGGCGACGTGGCCCGAAGACATGGGCCCACAGATCACCGGCTTCGCTGTGGCAAGCTCGAAGCGCAACCACGAATTCCACCAGCTTTTCCCGCAAGTACCTGAGGATGACTACCTCATCGAAGACTACGGCTGCGCTTTGGTCCGTGAGATTCTCATCCAAGGCCGACTCTACATCTCGGAGAACCACCTCTGCTTCAAAGCCAACATCTTTGGCTGGGTCACCAACGTCGTCATGCCCTTCTCAGAGGTCATCTCGATCGAAAAGAGAATGACTGCCTTTGTCATTCCCAATGCCATCCAGATCGCAACGTTGCAATCCAAGCACAATTTCACCTCGTTCCTCTCACGAGATGCCACTTACGACCTCATCGTCAATATTTGGAAGCTGTCGCATCCCGGCGTGCCAATCGCTGCTGCCGATCAAGCTGAGCTCTCTGACGAGTACTCAGAGGTTGAGGATGATGCCGATTCGTCCGCCCTTCCCGGTGGCGCAGGTGAGGGCAAGGGAGGTGATTCCGAGCAACAACAGGGCAAGGATGGCGGTGACTCCAAGCAATCAAAGCGAGCCAGACTCAAGCGTAAGCTCAAGGGCACCAAGACTGGCGTTCGAGATGAAAATTTGGCCGCAGTCGCCGCTGCAGCCGCAAGGTCAGGTACACCTCTTATCCCACAAAGTCGTTCGCCAGCACCCGGCGGCAAGCGGGTCGCACATCGCAAAACCACCTGCCCATGCGAAGAAAAGAAAGAACACTTCTCCTCGAATGTACTCGACACGACTTACCCCGCCGTTCCCGAGAAGATCTACAACCTCCTCTTCACCTCTGGCTTCATGAAAGAGTTCTGGACCAACGATCAAAAGCTCATGGATCTGCAAATCTCCGAATGGAACCCCAGCTCGGACAACCGTAACCTTCTCACGCGCAACATCTCGTACATCAAGCCTCTTGCCGGTGGATTTGGACCTAAGCAGACCAAGTGTGTGTTGCAAGACGAGAACTTGCACGTTGATTTCGACAACTATGTCGTCACTCTGACAACAACGCGCACGCCGGATGTGCCAAGTGGTGGCAGTTTCTGTGTCAAGACCAAGACATGTATCACCTGGGAAGGAACGGGTAATGTGTCGCGAGTTTATGTGACGTGTCAGGTGGAGTGGTCGGGACGCAGCATGTTGAAGAGTATCATTGACAGAGCTTCGCTGGATGGCCAAAAGCAGTACTACAAGGAGCTTGATGAGGCGGTGAGGAAGTACTTGACAGACCACACGTCTGAATTCAAGGAGGAAGGTGATGATGCCGCTGCTGTGGAGGAGATCGCTCGTGCTGCTACGCCCGGGCCGAACAGTCGCAAAGGCGCTGCTGCTGCAGGAGAGCGTTCTGCCAGCGGTGCAAATGATAACGCTGCCGGCTCGAGCGGCGCTGGCAGTGGAGGTGCTAGCAGCGACGCCAGCGGCAGTGGCAGAATCTTGGACACGGTCATGGACGCATTTGGAATGGTCAGCGATCTCATTGGTGGCGCCCTCGAGATGGTCGGCATCGAAGGCGGAGTCAACCTCAAAACCCTCGTCTTTGGTGGCATCATCTTCATTCTCCTGCTCTCCAACATCTACACCTATCGACGAGCCTCTGCGTCGCTCGCCTCTTCCGCTCGAATGGTCCGTCATCTGGACCGCATGCAAACAGATGGTGTCAATCGTGGCTATTTCAACGACGAGGGCTACTACGGTCCTCTTTCTCCCCGCCGCAGCAGTGGTTCAGGTGATGCACCTCCGAGCTACGAACGCATCTTTGCACCCAACGTCTACATCACTCCGCCAGGCGGGAACGATGCGACGCCGGATATGATCGCAAAAACTGTAACGGAAGTGTTGGAGAGACTGTATAAGCAGAATGCAGAGCGGTTTAGGGAGGCTGCCGCTCCAGTGAATGATCCGGAGGCGGTGAAGAGGATGTTTGCTGAAGCGGAAGCGCATATTGATAAGCTGGAGAAGAGGTTGAAAGCTATCAACCAGGATGTAGCCGGAAAGAAAGGAGCCAAGGTTGAGCTCTAGATCTTCTCATCCACTTGCGGAAACCTCGCTCGGATGCTTTTGTAAAGGGATGCTGCTAAGCACTTTCATCTCAAACTATCATTGACTGTGGGGCCTTCGCATGGGCGCCTGCGAGCGCACTTTCTAGAGATGGTCTCTGAGCAGACTTGTTCCGCCAGACACACCGGGCGCCAATCAGGCGGACTCAGCCATGCGCAGATAGGACTCTGGTGGTTAGCAAATCACGTTGATAGAAGTACAAGAAGGCCACGCGACCGCATCGAAACAACTCCTTCCTTGCGCCTCTAAGACATGCCAGCCTCGCTCTCCAACTCGTCTGCCTTCGCTAACAGGGCTTCCTTTCTGGCCTTCAACTGTGCCATTGTTCTCTGTTGTTTTTGAAGCTCTTCCCTCGCCTGCCTTTTCTCTTCCGTCTCGGCCTCCTTTTCCTTGCTCTCTTCCGCCGCTGCTGAGGTTAGCTTGGACTGGTGTAGGTCAATAGAGCGAATGTTTTGGATCCTTTGCTGCAAAGCTTCGTACTTGTTCTTGAGTGCGACTGCACGACGATCTTGACGTTGGATTTCGGCTGTTGCCCTGCGACAGAGCTCTTCGACGTAAGGTCGGACTTCAGTGGCAACGTGCTCTCGGGCGCTTTCAATGTCTCTTTGCGAGACAAGGTCGAAGTGCTACAGGTGCAGAGAGAGAAGTGAAAGGTTGAGTTCAGTATGGACGGCTCGGTGTGGACGGCTGGCGAGGATGAGGGTGAGCAGGGAGAACAACTTACGCGTTGAGATTTGAGTACAGTCATGAGTCGTGGATGGTCTTGAATCGCAAACTCCAGTGTGTCGATCGCCTCCTTCATCTGTACACAATCAAGGACATTGAGAAATCGGCACCAGATAAGGTCAGTACAGATCGACGCGTTTTGCTCGACATGCTAAAGTGATATGCTTACGGTCTGAACACAGCTCGCGGCGGATGATACGCAATGCTGCAAAGATGAGATGAGGTGCTGTGATGGTTGCGGAGGCATGTGCATCTGTGCAGCAGCGTATTGAGCATCATATTGAGCCTGTTGCTGCCCTTGCATTTGTTGTTGCTGTTGCTGCTGCATCATCGGATGCTGCGGATATGAAGACTGTCGTGGCATCAACATGATACAAGGGCCGCTATGCGAGCTTCACCGCTGGTTAATGGTGAAGAGATGAGGAGCAAGATGGTGGTGTAGACGAAAGGAGTGACCGCTAATCCTGCGAGGTTGAGACAAGGGAGACCAACACAAGCTGCAGGCTTGTTCGGAAATTTGAGCTGAGCTGCTCATGTGTTGCTCTCCATGCACAAAGCAGCCAAGTTGGCGCGTCAACGCGCGTGTCTCAAAACTCAATTTCCTGACATGTTAGACCAGCATTTTCGACAATCCGATTTTCCGCCCAACTTTGGCCAAGTTTCGTGCTTGACGCCGAATGACAAGCATGATGGTGGAACATAATGATTGAGGAGAGGTGTGGTATGCCGTCACAGATCCTTCAGAGAGCAAGACTAAAGTACATTTGAGGGTCGCGACAAGCTACTATACCAGCATCGAATTGGAGGGAGACTGAAATAAGGGTAGAATCATAAGCACACTTGAAATGACTGCAGCGTGGAGTCAATCGCCTCTGTCGGCGACCTTTGGAGCGCAAGCGGCAGGACCTCCACCAGGTGCTGCACCGCCACCCGCAACGCCATACGGGCTCAGTGTTCCCCAGGCGTTGCTGAGTCCAGCCCAAACTTTGCTACCAGGCACAGGCTGAATGTTGTCGACGATGTGACGAGCAATCATACCGGTGGCACGATCAAACTCGTACTTGAAGATGACAGTGTACGTGTGCGGATGCGAGGAGACACGGGAGATTCCCTCGAACCGTAGCCTGACGACTAGCTTGTCCTGCAAAGAGCCACCATGAGACGAGTCGGCATCTGTGCCTGGCTGGGTGCTGCGTTTGATGTAAGGGCTGATCCCTGGCCATGAGCTGCCTGCTTTGGAACGGCCTTCGAAGCGGGCAGATTCAAGATGGAGGCAAGTGTCGTGGAACAGGGCCGATAAAGCATGTCTGAGCAGGTGTGAGCTGGCGACGTACATGGTACGGCCGTTAAAGCATATCGTGGGTCCGCCGCGCGAGTATTCTTCGTACACTTCGAGCGAGGTTGAGCTGCTTCTTCGATCATCGGACTCGTCGGATTGCGTCCTAGCTTTGCGTGGGAAGCTCTTGTCTACCTTGGATCCTTCTGACTTGCCGAGGCTGATGTGCGGAATTGGCGGTCGAAATTCGAATGCGATGGAAGGATGGTAAAGACTGTCGAATACGTTTTCATCTTCCGCCACCTTGACCTTCTGTGACCATGCCGAGCGTCTTAGTAAGCTCTGTCCTAGGAAGGGTGACAGGCTGGGAAGAAGGCCCTTGGCGCTCCATTTTGACTGCCTTCCTGGAGAGTGGGAAGACTCGTAGTTAGGGTCCAGGTCCTCGAGATCGACTACACCCTTTTGCATAAAGTCAGGCAAGCTATCGACCAGCACTCGACAGGCTTTTCCGACCCTGGTCTGATATTCATGGTCCGAGATACCTCCCTCCTTGGCGCCACGCGGTGTTTCTGGCGCTCCCGAATCTTGCGTTTCCGAGAGGAGCGAATGTTTGCCACTCGTAAGCTTCACATGTGTGCCAGGCCAGATCGCTCTCGAAAGATCGGTGGGCTGGGAAAGTACACATGATCTGCCGACAGGTTGCACCTTAGTTGGCAGGGTGCAGCGACTTGAGCTAGGGATGACTCGCACGGCTGACTTGTCAACTGATCGGAACAAGAGCTTTGATCCTTTCATAGTGTATGAATCAGTATTGTGGTGGAGATGGGCATGGTCGAAGCAGCCTTATGGCGACATGTTTGAAGATGGATGGCGATGGAGAGATGGAGAAGTGGGGCTGTCTGGCAGTGTGTGGAAGGCCTCGAAGGGTGAATCAGACTCAGTCATGCGGCCTCGAAGCGAGAGCACAAATGTATCAATGCCCAAGGTGGAGGTGAGCAAATCGGCCAAGGATCGGGGAACTTGGTCAGAAAAATCGGGTGCACCTGACCTATCCACCTGACCCACCACTGCACGTGACCTTTGCAGGTGACCTTTTCCACGCGCTGAATTGACCTGAGCCAAGGGACGCGTGAAGGTAAGCCTGCAGCGTCAAAGAAAAGCTGTTGAAATTCCGAGAGGGTGTAAGCGCCTAATGGTTTGTATGTGTTTGCTTACTCTGAAGACTGCAATGCAAATCTATGATGCTCTTCCTTGAACTTTATCGGGCTTTGCAGTTTGTTAAGGCAATCCCTCATCATCCTCTTCGGTTCCGCTACATTTGGTACATCTTTGGGCTTTGGCTTGAGTCGGCTGACTTGCTTCCATTGCAGGGTCTTGACACCATCACCATCTCTATCGATCGCGCTCCCTCTCTATTGTTTGGACCACGAACCTTTCCCTTCTTGGATTACGCATCACTTCATCCATTTGAATCTACACTTGGACACATCAGCGAGCTGCCTACAGCATTCATTCATCTCTTGTCGAGTGAAGACCATCACCCTGCCACGCTCGTCATACCCTATCACGCGCTTGATGTTGCTCGCTAGCCATTAGATCATCGACTCCACTTATCCCTTGTATATATCCGATCGGCCATCATGCAAGTGGAAACACCCACGCCTCCGGCAGCGCTGGATGCTCTGAGTCCGTCGAGCAAGTCGCTCCTTACCGACCATGCTGGATCTTTCCAAGTAAGAGCATCACCTCTTAATCCCAGTCCTCGTCGCTTGCGCCGAAGCCTTCGACTCTCGGGCGCTCCCTGCCTGACACCACAGCATGCGTTGAACAAGGAGAATCTGGGCGACTCACCCATCAACCAGGCCTCAACATCTGCTAAAACGCTTGACGTCGGCCTTTTCGAAGATGATAAGCTCAGCAGTTCTCGACTCAACTCTCCGTTCAGCAGCAGCGCAGCTCGCAATCCTTCTCCATTGCGCTCTCAAAGCTCGCCACTTCGTAAAACTTCCCCTTCGCGTCGCGATCCAATCCTTCAAAGCGATGATATCGCATCCTCCTCAGACGAATCAGACGACTCCACTCTCGTCTTCTTTGGAAAGCCATCTTCGGCGGAAAAGAAGAAGCGCATGCATTACGAACAGAGAGTGCTCGAGAAGCGTCTAAAGCACAAGGATAGTCTTGATCTCGCCAGACGGCGATCCATCAATTTCAATCCCGACGACACCATGCTTGTTGATGACCAGAACACGCACGGCTGGTCTTGGTCTAAACCCTCACCTACTCCTTTGCGGACACGGATGATGCTGCTATCATCACCAGCACTATCGCCAAGTGCCCCAGAGTCTCCCACAAAGAGTCGATCTAGCAGCACTCGCCCTTCCTCGCCTGAAACTCTCGCCCTGCACCCGAATTCAAGTGGAGATGATGGAAAGAAAGCACATCAAAATTCTCAACTTATCAGTGTCAGCGGGGCTGCTGCTGACATGGAGCCTCCAAACGAACATCAGCAGGAATTGTCGAGTCCCAAGTCTCAACAAACGGTGGTTCAGCTAAGAGGGACGTCAGATATCGAATTGCTCGGCCAAGGGCAGCTGGGCCAGAAGAGTTGCGAGAAGCCCGCAATCAACCCATTCATTGCTTCACAAACTACCATGCCGAGTGGCTTACAGGCCAAGAGTCCTTCTAAACAGCCTCAGAATTCTCCACGGCGTTCGCAGAGCCCCATCCGCTCAGTTGAGACGCTCATTGGCGCTACAATGGCTCACAACCGCGACTTCGTCTCTCCCATGCGCTCGCCGAGGCGCTCGCCAAGGCTGTCCCTGCAAGCACTTCAGCTGTCCACGTCTCCGACCAAGTCAATTGACGGCGGTCTCTTCTTTGGACCGACCACACTCTTTCAGCAATCTTTTGCAGTAGCACAGAAAACCACACCTTTGCAGCTCTCTACGCCTTTCGAGCAACCAACCGCAGCTCCAGCGGTTCCGCCTAGCACAGGTCTTTCGCGTTTTGCGTGCCTACAGAGCCTCGCACCTCTCCAAGCCGTACCTGAAACGCCTTCAACTAGAGTTCTTTCGAGCAAGATGACCCACCAGACGATCCTGCCTTCTCCCTTCATCTCTTCTTCCGCTTTCAGTACTTCATTCAATGTTGGGCCCAGCGTCGCCGATGTGCATGCGAGCCCTTCTTGTATGCCATCAAGGTCCATGCGTACGCCGAGTCCCGCCAAACCAACCCGGTCTCCTCAGAAGCTTGTCGAGAATATCACTACGCCTCTAATGGACGAGTCCAAGGTACGAAGGAATCTTTTACCTTCAAAGGCTGTCCAGGCACCTGATACACCATCAGTCAGATTCGCTGAGCCAAAGTCAACATGCGAGGCCCCCAGCAAACCTGATCAGATAATCAGCGTCGAGCTGCACAGCGCTTGCACCCCTTCACCCATCAAGTCGCAACTGTTCCCGGAAATGTCCAGATCTCCACGACGTACAGAATCGCAATTTGCAGCACAGTCGTCTTCAGCTCGCAGCCCATCAATGGCAGAGGCTGGGATGGCAGCAACGCCGCCGAGGAAGGTCGCTGAATTCAAGCCAGAAACCCCTTGTCCAGTCTTCCGGCAGACGGCTCGGCGCGTCCCCATCCATCAGCACGAAGCCGATTTCGGTGTCAAGGTTTCACCCGAAAAGCCTTCCTATTCGCCACGTCGAACCTACGCTAATAGCTCAGCGAGGAGCAATGACTTTGGCGTCAAGCCAGAGAGAGTACCTGCTCGCCGCGTGCCTATTCAGCCAGCAGTCGTATCGCGCCAGAATACAGCAAAGTCAGGAGAGGCATCAGTGCCAAGCGGCATGAGACTCGCAAGTGTAGCCTCCAAGACCGCATGTGTAGTCAGCATAGGTTCGGGCAGAATCGGCAGCCATAACACATCTCTTCCTCCTGCCGCCCTTTCTCGAGCAGCATCAGCTACTAATGCTTCTTCGATATCTGGGCAAGCTTCGAACTTAGCTGCCAAGCAATCTGGATCAAAACCCACGTCTGCAACTCAGGGGCATTCCGTAGCATCGAAGGCATCTCGTCTACAACGTCCAGCTTCAGCCGTCTTCGGTTCTAAACAGCCCTCACCCACAAAGCAAGCTCGGTCGCTCAGCGGTCTACCTCGGCCAAAGTCAGCATCTGCAACAGCTCCTCTGTCTTCCGCAGTTGGTCCCGGATCACGTCTTCCGCGGCCTGCCACTTTTGTCGCTCCGACGACTGCAGCTCGTCCGACGTCGAGGCCAGTGCCGATGGCAATTGCTAGACTTGCACCTTCCCAGAAGCCGCTGCAACGCTCTGCAACTGGTTTGACAGCTGCGGAGGCCTCGATTGCTGTGGCGAATGCAGACGACGAGGCTGTCTCTGTGCCTTCATCCTCCGAGTTGTCAGCTTCAGATGCAGATACGAAATCTGATGTGATCATGGCAGGAGTCATCGAAGAGACAATGTTGGAGGCTGCGACCTCCGCTGTTGCAACAACCATTGCAGCGGACAGAGCTGAAGTCAAGGACATCGAGGAGGGCCATGCCACGTCACTAGACCCGCATGCTCAAACAGCAGCCTCAGTGTCCAAGACTCCAGCCGTTGAAAGTGGGGTCAAACCTCAGCCGGTAGCATCCGGCCCGACGCTTCAGTATAGACCTGTGAGGCCGATCACAAAGACGGCGAATGTAGCGCCCGTTCGTTCGTCAAGTCCGAACATGGCTGCGCCTCCGACCCGAATGCCCTCCTCTACGCGCCCAGCTCCTCCAGTGATGCTGGACCCTGAACAGCAACGACTGCGATGTCTGGCCATGCAGGAGAAAGCAAGGAACCGTGCGCCGAAGATCAGCTCGAGTGTCAGCGCAGCCACCAGCTCAGATGTCGAGGAACTTCCTTCGAGTGAAGTCGCACCTGACGAAAGCTCACCACTGGCTAGCCCAGAGGAGCATGCTCAAGCCTCAGCTACTCCCTCCGTAGGGCCTGGCGACGATGCTTGTGTCAGCGCAGCTTTCGCGGCGAGCCACTTTGACGGCCAAGATACCGGGTCAGCGACAGTTGCACCCAGCGGCATCATGGGCCAGAGTGGACTCGGCAATACAATGGCAGGCGCAGCCACACCTGCTGCTGCTGCTTCGACTGCAGGACGACCCTTGCGATCCGCCCGAACGGTCTCTCGGCAACTGACGCCTTCAGCAACACGCGTTGCCCCTTCGAGAGGACGTGCATTGAGCCTGAATGATATCATTGCAGCGCGCAAGATTGATGTGCCTCTCTCGCTGACGGATCAGCTTAGACTGGCAGACACAGTCAACAAGAAACACAACGAGAAGATACTTGCGCGGTACAAGGTCACCAAGATCCAACGACCTTATGAGCGTCCACCCAGTCCTGACCGTCACGACCACGAGCCTGAGGCATGCACGATTATTGACGACTTTAGCAGTCATCGACAGGGCAAAGGTGACATGTCTCCTTACTCGACCCCTGTCAAGAGCTCAACTGCGGCTAAAACCAGCCCAGCTGATGGCCACAAGTGTGTCCGCTGGTACCGTCCGCTGTTTGTTGGCAAGGGAGCACGTTACGGCATTCGAGCTTGTGACTCTAAGCCAGCGCTCAAGCCCATTCAATACGAGCTGGACAGGATGGGCAACAAGGTTCCGACCGGAACGTCGCCCAAGTTGAGCAAAGGTCAGTCCATTGTCATCTATCGCAACTACTTTAAAGGCGAGCCAGAGCCTGCCGATGACTGAGCGTCAAATATACATGTTCCACATGCTCAGAGACATTCTTGAAGCGCAATCTTATCAGACATCATGTTAGACAGAGGAGGATCAAAACCCAGACCTTGAATGCTGGATGTGTTGATCCGCAATAGTGAGAGAGAGTGTGTGTGGACAGACCAATGCCTGTAAGCCCAGCCATTCGCGCGAGTGAGGCTAAGAAGTGGAGTTGGACCATGCCAAAGTTTCTCGGATATCGGAAGTCATTCTGTGAATTTGTGATTTTTGATTGATTTTTTTTTGTCTTCTCCTTTCCGGCTCTAAGGATGTGGCACAGAAGCAGAAAAAAGAGGGTTTGAACGCGAAAAAAAAAGAAAAGAAAAGAAAAGAAAAAAAGTGACAGTCAAGAAGAAGAAGATGAGAAGAAACTGAATTGAGCTCAGCGTCGTTGTCTGCTCTTCATCAGTATGCGAAGAACACCATGTCTCTCTATCACTCGCTCACCTCACACCTCGCCAAACTTGCTTAGAATGCTATCGGCGACACCGTAGACCATCTGAGCGCTTTGACACCCCCTTCATTTTTCGACTCTGGTTCAACGACTTCAAAAATCAGATTCATCACGATTGAAAGATGACGTCTTCCCTCGCGGCGCAACTCGCTAATGTGCGTTCGCACAATGCTGAGCGACTCACATCAGCTGCCTCTTTGGTCAAGCACACATCGTACCTATTCCCACCCAAAATTGCAGCTCAGCAGGACCTCTATACCGTTCACGCTCTCAGTGCCAGCGGCTGGACCGAACTTTCATCACAGGATGCATCGTTGCAAAAGTGGCCCCGCTCTTCAATCCTCTTTAGCGAGGAGAGCAGGAGCATGGATCGCCTCATGCTACCAAAGGAAAAGAACGAGACGATCGACAAGGCAGTCAAGGAGTTCCTTCACCTCGCATCGCCTTTTCTTCTCAGCAAAGGTGCATCCAAGTGTCTTGAATGGCTCGTACGCCGCTTCCGTATCCACGAGTTCAGCGTAGAGGATGTTCTTGCTGCTTTCCTACCATACCACGATACTCAGCAGTTTGCGCGCATGCTCTCCATCTGCAAGCTCGACGGAAAGCCCCATCTTCAGTTTCTACTCTCCGTCAAGAAGTCTGCCAGCCCTCTACCTGCTGGTGTCTTGCACGCCGCTATTCTCGCTCCCGCCACCACCACAGCCAGCTTGGACCTCCTTCGTTGGATTTCTGGGCTCATCGCAAACGATATTTCATTCGAGCTTGGAGTCGCTCCACACCGTGCGCTTATCAATTTCTGGACTTCGACCTTAGTTCAGGTGTGCGCCGCTCGCTCTCGTATGGACGACACCCAGCACGTTGCTGGTCTCTCCAAATCCGCCAGCAACTCTAAGAAGTCGGCAAAGTCACGCGCAGCAGATGCTCAAGCCATTCTCACAGTCTTGCTACCCTCTGCCGTTCGCGTGGCCGGCACTGCTTCGCTTGGACAGGATGCTCAGATTGGAGGTTTTATGCTGTTGTGCACCATCGCTCAGTCGTTCCCGCTCAGCAAGGAGGCGATCCAAGGCATTTTCACTAGTCTTGCAAAGCTGCTTGCATCCTCTCAAATGACCTCGGCCATCACCCGTGCCCTTCTTTCGTGCGCCTTCGCACTCTGTGCAAGCTCCAACGCAATCACGGACGCCTTGACGACGCAATCTACATCCGTCACCCGACTGATTCCCGACAGCTTGGCAGCTCTTCTCGTCTCATCGCACGAGGCAGGCAGCTCGATTTTCTCTCTCGCCAAAGCATACGATGCCCGAGCCTTCCTTGCTCATTTCCTCGCAGCTTTGACTGCTCGTCTTCCACACACCCTTTCGGCCGATCTTCTAAGTACGCTATTACGAGGTCAGGTAGTAGACGACGAACTCTGCATCCAAACTTGTGAACTTCTCCTGCGTCTCCGTCTCGGGGCTCCAGTCGGCTCATCTCAGGCACCCGAGACTGCCTTTGAAGCTCACTTTGCCAGCGAGGCTCTGGATCAAGCGCACAAGAACCGGCTCCGGACCCTACACACTGTGCGTGGCCGCAAGCCTTACGTCTTTGACGCAGCCCTCCGCAACTGTACTCGAAAGGGTCAATCCGAAGCACAGATTGCAGCCATCTGGCAGATCGTGCAGGCTGTTCTAGCAATCGAGTCGGGTACCTCGCTCGACCAAGCCTCCAACGGCCAGCTCAACGCTGATGGTCAGGCTGACATTCTCTGGCTCTCGATTCACTCTGCCGAAGCCTCGCAGCGTTCGCTTGCGGTCAAGCAGTTGTTCAAGGACATTAAAGACGGCAGAGCCCTTCCACAGGACACCATGGTGCGTGAAGCTCTTCATGCCCGTATCCAAGACTCTGCTGTCGACGTTCTTCAGGTGTTGTACTCTCAGCCTACCGTTTTGCTTGATGCTTTCGACCAAAGCGACCTCCTCACCTTCGTTGTGAAGTCTCTGGAAGAAGACAATATCCCTGTAGAGCGCTTCGACCTGCACCTCTCGTTCCTCCTCGATGCATACTTGGATCGCTACAGCGATGCACAGGACAACGTTGCTCAGTGGGCTGTGTGGCCCTACTTGCTTCAGGAATCCGCTCGTCGCGCGATTGTGAGCTCGACCATCAAGGCGGTCTCACAGAGCAAAAAGGTCGGTGGGCTGCTCCGTTCCATCGCATCTGTTGGCATCGAGTCAATGAGTCCTGCCCAAGCCAACGATGCTGTTGCCCGAACCGTCGCATCCCACCTTGCATCGATCTCGAAAGACGGCTGCAAGAGCTGGATCGATTTTCTCCGTTCTACCACGCATGGCAACACTCAGAACTTAGGCTCAACATCGACCGCTATGTCCCGAGACTTGGCCCTACTGTCTCTGATTTACTTGGCCGAAGAACTGGAAGGAGAAAGTCTTGTAGCTCTCTCTGATGACACCCTTGAAAGCATTGTGCTGCCGTCCTTTTCGACATCTGGCCCTCTCTCCTCGGAGCAAATTAAGCAGTTGTCGCTCCTCAGCTTGCAGGACACCTTGAAGGTCTCGCCGCACGTCAAGCAGCTTGACACATTCTACCGAGTGGCTGGAACCGAGCAGTGTGCTCAACTTCTGGTGTACTTCCTCCTCATCCAGCTTGTGCGTCGCATTGAAGTACCTGCCTTCGACACCTTCCTCACCTCCCACGTGCCGGCTGAGGTCACGCACGCTAAAAAGTTGTTGGGCAATCTCTACTCGGCGGTCAATACCTCGCCTCTGCCAAGCTCACTGCCAAAGTTGCTGTTGCAGATCCTGCTCGTTAAGATCAGCGACTCCAGCCTGCCGTTCTTGGCCTCTGTTTGGACCAACACTTTAGCTCCATATAGCGCGCCTGTACGCCTTGCTGCCCTTCGCCACGCCGACGCCTACCTGCATGCCCAGGCCCAAGCTGCCGCACAGCAGGAACCAAAGGACTTCCAAGTCGTTGTTCCATTCTTGCTCATCGCTCTCACCGACGCAGAGTCTGCCATCCGAATGTCGGCTGTTTCTGCTCTCGAACGTATCCACCAGATCTGCAAGCGAATCGGAGACAGCGCAAAGGCCCTCAAAAAGAAGGGCAAGGAGCTCGACATTTTCGGCTATGAATCCTTCCATGGTACGGCTGGTTCAGCTGACATGCAATACATCGATCTCGTTTCGCTGATGTACTACCTCGACCACCTCGTCGAGCGCAAATCTGGATTCCGAAACGATTCATACATCTTGCCCAAGCTCCACGCCGAGTTCTTGCAAATCAACCGCCTAGATGGACGCAAAGAGATCGGTCACAAGCATGCCATGGTGTGTTTCCTCCTCTCGCACGTTTTGTGCGCCGACTCATTGAGCAGTCGTCTTGTGCTCTTGCAGTCGCTTGCAGCTGTCAGCAACGCAGCCAAGCTCGAGATGCTTCTGCCACTCGTTCGAACCGTGGTTGAGGGCAACGCCGCCGCAGCCACCAAGGCTTTGTGCACCATCGAAGACCGCGAGCTCTACATTGAGCTTCTCTTTGCATCGTACGATCCAAGTTGCCGTTCCGTCATTGAAAATGCTTCCACTGGTGCATGGTCGCTGTATCTGGAAGCGGTGTCCGGAAAGAACGGTAAGCGCCTCGTTCAGAAGGCTGCCGTTAGAGCACTTGACAAAGCTGGCCTGTTTTCCGCTTTGGCGCCCGCGATGCGACAGGAGATCTACCTTCACCTCGCCAGCATCGTCGCTGATCCTTCGTTGCCTGCTTCGCCCGAAGTTGCTTCGGCTCTGCGCGAGCTACAAGTGGACTCCGCCATCCTCGTGGCCATCTTCTCCGAGCTTCGTGAGGTGATCACTTCCAAGGCTCTCAGTGGACCCGAGGCGAAGCGAGCTCGCACAACGCTCAGCTCCGGCGAGACGATGAAGCGCACCTGCGCCATCTTGGTCGCCGTGCTCGAGTCAGCCGTCAGCAACAAGCTTGCTCCCTCCGGCATCCTCCTCTACGAGCTGTTCGAGGTGCTTCGTCTGGCCGTCGACCTGCACTCTGGTCTCCTGGCCGCAAATGCAGAGCAGATGCTTCAGCTTGCCATGGCTTGCATTGAAAAGTTGCTTGAAGGCCTGCCTAAACAGGGTGCACTCATGGCCACTGACGTCACTCAGGCGCTTCGAGCCGATATCATCGTTAGCGTCGTCAAGTGTTCCAACAACCCGCAGACGTTCCAGCATGCTCTGCTTCTTCTCTCCAAGATCGCCAATCTTGCTCCCGAGGCAGTGCTTCACAACGTCATGCCCATCTTCACCTTTGTTGGCTCGACGGTGCTGCAACGCGACGATGCTTTCAGTTTCTCAGTGGTCGAAAAGGTGTTGCAGAGCATCGTCCCGGCACTGGTCCTCTCTCTCAAGGCCAGCGACGCTGCAAAGGAGGACACGTTTGCCCTGCTCTGCGAAGCGCGTGCATTTGTGCGCATCTTCACCGACGCCGCTGCTCATGTTCCCCGTCACCGAAGACAGAGGTTCTTCCAACTCCTCGTCGACATCCTTGGCCCCGATGACTTTGCTGCTGCTGTCGCTATGCTCCTCGTCGACCGTTCGGCCCATAAGATTGTCAAACAGCCAAGATCGGATGCCGAGCAGACGCTGCAGCTGCCGCTTGCTGTTGTATCGCCGCACGGCGCCTTGGTGCAGGTGCGTGTCCTCCATCACATTTGGGAAGAGGTTCTGCGTATCTTCACTCATCGCGACGAGACTGGATCGCTTAGCGAGCATGTGTTTCTTGACCGCGCTGGACGTCTTGACAAAGAGCATGTTGACCACGAGTCTGAACCCTTGCGACAGGTTCAGGCGCTCATCATGTTCATCCGCCAGGTTCTCAGATCGAAGGCCTTTGCCAAGCAGGTTGAGGGGCTTCCGGCAAGCCAGATAGGTCCCGAGCTCGAGACATTTATCAAGCTAGCCCTGAAGACTGTTGCGAGGACCCGCTCCAGTCACCCTACTATTGCTGGGCTCGCTCTGGAGGTTTTGGACAGTGCCATGCCGTTTGCACCCGTTGCCAACGTTCTCACCGTTGTTGCCAGCCTCGTCGAAAGCGAAGATGTTCCGCACAGAACCAGCGGATTCTCCCTCTTTGCCAGTCATGTTGCTGCTATGCAGCCCACGTCCACGGACCGCGCCACTGTCACCACCTTCACACCTACCATCGTCAAGGCAGCGATCGAAGTCATTCAGTCATCCCTCGCATTCTCGACAGGGGGCAGCGATGCAGAGGCCTTGCGCCAAGCAGCTTTGGACGCCCTCAAGACTCTCTCGTCCTCAGCTCAGCCTGATGAGCATGGCTCTCTGGCCTCGACGCTTCCCGTCTTGATCAAGCTGGGCAAGGTTGGTGCCGAGGCCGAAGGTGGACATGGCGCTGTGCCGTCAGCTGCACGCATCAGCGTCTTCTCGATCTCGCGCCGCCTCACCACGAAGTTGGGCCCTCGTCTGATTCCCCACATCGCCGCACTGGTACCCTTCTGCTTGTCGGTCGTTTCGCAGCCTTCGTTCGCTGCAGCCGTTACCACTGCTACGACCGATGACGACGGAACCGACATTGTTGGTGTTGCAGGTTCCGCCAGCTCGACTATCTCGTCCTTGCGCACCGGTGCACTTGACACTATCACTGGACTGTTCAGTTCCGTATCGACTTTCATGACATCGCACGTGCCCCAGGTTCTTCGCATGTCCATCTCGCCGAAGCTTAAGAAGGCCATATCGAGTGTCAGGGGTTCTTCGACCGCGAGTGAACGTTCGCTTAACTTGCTTGTTTCGACCCTCATTCGCAAGACTCCTGCCAAGGAGGTCTTTGAGGCTACATTCAAGGTCTGGGATGAGGAGCTCGCTTCGAATAAAGTTGAAGCCGATGTCAGGGCAGAGCGACTTGTCAGTGTTTCCGAGTTCCTGGGTAGAGCTCTGCGACAGAGCGACAGAGAAGCTATCAGCGCCACTTATAAGTTGGTTTACCGCTTCCTGCTTCGCGCTCTCGACCTTCGCCGCAATAGCCTTTCTCAGGACAACAAGCTCTCATCCGCCTCGATTGGTCAGATCGAATCGAGTCTTGTCGGATCTGCATTCATGCGCATGGTGCTCAAGCTCAACGAGGCTTCTTTCCGACCCTTGTTTATGCGCATGTTCGACTGGGCGGTTCTTGACCTGGTCGATGACGACGATGCGAACGCGGCTGCAGAAGCGGATGGTATCGTCGCTCGACAGATTGTGCTCTTCAAGACCTTCAACTCGCTTTCCGAGACGCTTCACAGCCTAGTCTCTTCGTACTACACTGTGCTCTTGGATCAGGTGATTGAGCTGCTCAACACTTGGAGCAAGGCCACTCGCGTCTCCGGCAGCACGCAAGCCTTGCAGAAAGAGCTCTGGAGCCAGGTCATCCGATCGATCCAACTCTCGGCGAAGAACGACCAAGGTGTGTTCTGGAACCCTACGCGCGTTGCCAAGATTGTCTCTCCGCTCCTGGATCAGATGAATCTCCTCAACGGCACGAAAACTCGCTTCGTCGAGTCGAACGAATTTGTCTCGCTTGTTGGCCCTGTTCTTGTCGGTCTGCTCAAGAACGTCAACGATGAAGCGACGCTCAAGCTGTTCAATTCGAAGTTGCTGCAGCGTGCATCGGCGACACGCACAACCAACAGCTTGCTCATTCGTTCCACCGCCACGCAGCTGCTCACGCAGATGTGGCACGCTCAGAAGGACCACTTGCTCGCTTTGGTGCCCGAGACCATTGCTCAATTGTCTGAATTGCTCGAGGATGACGACGAAGAGATCGTTCAGCATGCCAACGAGTTCCGAACTGAGATCGAAGGTGCACTTGGTGAAAGCCTCGAGTCTTACCTCACGTAGTGCGCACGTCACACTTCACGGATTTTACATTGAATGCAGCAATACATTCGCACTTGTTTTCTCAATCATAGAGCAGCAACTCGATGTGTACATGAGCATCCATCGATACCTCAATCACGAAGGGAGGCAAACAGTGAAGACTTGCGCTTGAATTCAGGCACCAGGCGCACCGAAGCATCGCTGTCGACGTCTGTTCCCTCACTCTCTCTTGACTGGCACTGGCGGCAATCGCCCTATCTTCGGACATGCTACACAGAAATTTGAGAAACAGCATATTGTATTACCCTACCTTAAAACCTTGGTGATGAGTGAATGTGACATGATTACCCTGGAATCTTGTTGTCCTACCAGAAGCCCATTTCTTGTTCGATGCCAGCGTTTGAAGCCAATGCTTCATAGATTTGCGCGCAGACGTCAATGTTGGCTTGCGTTGCGCCGCGGAGGTCTGTTGGACGGACGGAGTAGGGATCTCGACAAACGCGTGGACGTAGACGGTCCTGTTGCTGTCGCTGTCTCCGAGAATGGCTCGAGGAGGCAGCGGATAACGAGGAAGTTAAGTGGCTACCGCTGCCGCTACCACTGCCGGTACTGGTGCTCGTACTAGCTTCGTTGCTACTGCCGCTGTGGCGACCACCGAGCTGGCCGGCAAGGCCGGCCTGTGTGAAACCTTCGTCACGTAACAGCTCCTCGATGGGGATGTTGAGAGGTGGTGCATCAATGCTGACGCCGGCAAGCCTTGTCGAAGAAGGTTGTGGGCCGAGAAGGAATTCTTCACCGGACTCGTCCAAGTCATCTTCTCTGTTGCCGTCTGATGCGTCTTCGTACGTCTGCGGAGGCCTTTCAGCGTCCTCCTCCTCTCCCCATCCAGACGACGTGGCGTCGTTTCCTGAGCCAGTGCTGTCGGATGAACGGCTGTGACTCCGTCGTCTCGACGAATCACGACTGGTATCTGGCTCTCCATCCAACGAAGAGGGTGCTCGCGATTTATGAAGATGGAGGCGAACACGGTTGTAAAATTCTGCCAATAAATCGAGCCGGCTTGCTGCAAGCGCATCAAAGAGGGCCGAGGCTCGTTCGCCGAGCGCTGCCATAGTGGTCGGGTGTCGAGCTGGGTCTGCAGGAAAGAGTGGATCAGCGACTGTGCGAATAGGTCGAAAGACGAGATTGCGATCTTCGATGGGCGCGAGCTCCTCCATGATCCGAATGCATGTCGAGAGAGGAGCACGGATGATGATGCGAGCGATGTTACCCGAGCCAAGGAGCAAGATCAGAAGCGAGCGAGGGATGATCTCCAGCCCAGGCACTCCCGGTCTGGTTTCCGGGAGCAGGGGGTATGTAAGCACGAGATGGGTCAAGGAAGAGACAGTGGCCAAATGATGTATCAACCGCCCATCGAAGTTGACCAGATGCAAGTGTGAGAGTGAAGGTTCGCGTTCGCCTATGCGCGGCGACGCTGTTGCAACCGCTAGATTCCCTGGTGGCTCTGAAGCTGATGGGCTCGACGAGGAGGGCGATTGTTCGGTCTGTGATGCTGTGACGTTGCCCAGGGCGGCCTGAATTCTGGGGTCGTTTTGCAGAGCGGCAGCAGTAAGGTCACGATGGCGTGTGACAATACCGTTGAGATCGGCCGGCTTGCTCACGTTGATCAAGGTGACCTCTTTAGGCCGCAACAAGCTATAAAAGCTTGCCGACAAGTTGCTGAATTGGGTGCAGGAGAGCAACAAGTGCGTCACATTCGGACAGGCCGACAATATGGTGTCCGCTGTCGCGTCGTTCACATTGACTGTAGCTTGGTTACGGTTGGCTGACATCGGTAGGGACGAAAATTGGCGAGGACGACCATCGACGGTATCGTCGCGGAAGATAGTAAGGGAGGAGAGCTGATTCGTGAGATCGGGACGGGCCGAGATGGTGCGCCCGAACAAGTCGATAGCTTGTACGTTTTGTAGTGTTACATGTCGATACAATTCTGGCTGAAAGCGTATCTGATGATGCTTGGACAAGGGGCTAATGGCTATGGCGTGTTGGAGATTGATTAGACCATCCACGTTGCTCCTTGTTGTGCTTGATATTGCTGTCGGGCTATCCAATGCTTGCGACTCTCGGCTGTAACGGGAGTCATTGTTCTCGACAGAGCTGTCCCGATGCTCAAGTGAATGTTGTAGGATGAGATCCACGAGCTCGAGGGGCAGAGCGACCTTCATCAAAACGAGGTTGAGGTACCTGTCTCAAGGGTAATGCTGATCTGTGCCAAGAAAGCCTACTACCTGAAACAAGCTCTGGTTTGGCCCCTTGACCATGAGAAGTGATTACAGATTGTACGCCGAGATGTTGGATGAAAGGCGCAAAGGCTTGATCAGAACAGAGTCACGACGAGTAGCTGGCTGTCCAACAGCAGATTTGGGCGAGAGTCCAAGCTACTGAAAAGTCGATGCTGGGACACCAGGCGATTCGACTGTCGATGCGAGCGTCGAATGAAGACCGATTGGTCTGACGCCTCTTCGGCTGGCTTGAGGACCGTTGGATTAAACGTTCTTGGTGAACTCCTGCACAATTTGCACCGAGGGAAGAGGTGCGGGAGAAAGCGTTTGTCGCGAGCAGAAAGGCTTGAGGATGTGAGGGTGCTGAATGGAGCAAAGGCATGGGCGATCAGAGAAGGGAGTGCCGAGTATGCGACGTCTGGATGAGAATAGACAAAGGTACTTTTGGCCTAGCAATGCATGTACTGCTTCGTGCGACGGTGTGAAGCGTTGACGGAGGTCCCTAGCCGGTCACAGGCAAGCTGGATCGTGAACACGCAAGGGCTACGATCAGAAGCGGGCAGAGTAGGAAGACGCGAAGGAATCAGTGGGAGGTAGGACAGGAAGCTCGGGATGGGAAACGAGGCGGACAGAGCAAGATTCAAGCTGCGCAAGGTCCACGGCTGATAAAGAGTCTGCAGCAAGCAGGCGAGCGAATCGAGCTACAGCGCCTCGGTGTCGTCCAAGAGGATGGAAATAAGCATCTATGTGTTGGTGGTTACCATGAGCGGCTAAGATAGGGTGTATCAAGTTTCTGTTCTCCACTCCCAACGTCTGTTGCTTCCTGCTCTGAGAGAAGATCCCGGTGATGAGGGGAACACAGCCGTTACACAGATGTCGGAAGCTCACACAGGATGCCACTCATGCAATTCGAGTTGCACAGACTGACCATTCATGCCTTTTTTGCACAGACTAACCCCCCAGATGGACCTTCTAACTTCCTGCATGAGGTGCACCGAATGATGTTGCTCCAAACAGAGCCAAAAGTCGACAGGAACAGCGAAGATCGCCAAAGCTAATTTTGCATGTCTCGATTCGTAGCGTGATTGCGGAGCGACCCGAAACAATGGTGAAATACGAGTATATGAGTGTGTGGTACACGGGGGGGCACGAGAGCGCGGACACGACAAGAAGTTAGGTTCGCAATTGGGATACGACGGCCGTCAAGAAAGAGTCGAGAGACGAAAGCGAGAGCGAGACACAGAGGCGTGGAAGCGGTTCAGCGGGGAGCCGAGAGACTGAAAGCATGTTGAGATTTGGAGGGACACACAAGATTCAAAAGCACCGACAGCTGCCTCGAGATCAACAAACACCGTAGTGGATAGGCTGAAAGCAAGGGTGTTGGGAGACAGAGACGTGGATCCAAGAAGAAAATCAGTATCAAGCAAGTGCTGCCTGTTACCTCTATCAAGCTACCCAATGGATGCAAAGTGTCCGAAGCGAAGCAAACGCTTTTTCCCTGCCTACCAGGAATCGAGAAGAGTAGAAAGAAAACCCCATCAACCCCATCAACAACAACAAAAAATTCCGCTTAGGATCCAGCGCAATGGAACACGGCTAAAACGGGATATACAGAGAGTTGCAAAGCATCAAATCGGCATGAAAGTCGTCAGGCTGACCCAACCCGATCGCGAACCTCGTCCGGCACTTTCGCCAGATTCACGCCGACGTTGTTTTGAGAGCGTGTGAGCCCTCGCTTTGACATCGACGTTTGTGAATGCTTGATGAATGTTGCAATCTGACGTGACCCGGCAATTGCTGATGCATCGCCGATAAATTGAGACGGCCTCCCTTTCATCTCAACGGCCGAATTGAAAGCCACCTTCACCGCTGTCTGCGCCTCATTCGCCTAGAAAGAGTGTCGATACTGTGCATAGCAGATGTCTTGCTGCAGCTTCGGTGGTTTCGGCTTTTGATTCAAAACGTCTGGACCCTTCTTCTAATACCATTGTGGTCTCTGAGAGAGTGGCGCTACTGGAAGCGACCTTGTAAGCGAACGCTATAGATCAGACGAACGCCGCCCGTCTATCCTGCAATGAAGACACAAGCAGAAAAGGAAAGGTAAAAAAAAAGAAAGAAAAAGCCCAAAAAGAATTGACCAGCCTGGGGCTCGAACCCAGAATCTCCTGATTACATGCCAAACCGAGGTTTTAACAATCGTAGTCAGACGCCTTACCATTGGGCCAACCGGCCATTAATACTGTAGTGAAAGAATGTTAGCATTAACAAATGCTACCCTTTGTGAACCTCTTCTCATAAACATCGAACCTCACCTCTCACATCGCTGCTCCGTGGCGCTCTCTGAGAGGCTCGGTACCGCATCACGTACGCTGTACTTGATCGAATGGAAGCTATCCGATTGACATCCTTTGCATTTATCCTATGAAGGGAGAAGCCTCAATGCAGTGGAACGTAGACGTAAGCGGACACCACGATAGCAGCCACGCTCGAGGCGGATAGAGCAACAACGGCTACCATCTCACGCATCAGCCATTTCCACTGACGAACGAGGTACATGTTGTGCTCCTTGTCCTCGGGAACATCCAAGTGAGAGCTCAATTGCGTCTCGACATTGACATTTTCACCCTGGAGTGATATTGTTTCTGCGCTGGATTTGGAAGCGTACAAAGGCATTTCGAACTTGGTTCGCTTGTTACCAAGGCTGAACACGATCAGTCGTCGAAGCAGAGGCCGCGACAGCTCGAGCTTGCGCTTCTCCTAACGCAAACGTGGATAGATCGTGCCAAACCGAATAGGAATACACATGCCGAGGAAAGCAATGTCTGTCAGCACCTCTCGCTTAGCCGAAGGTGCTGGCAAAGCCAGTGCGTCAGCCAACGACTTGCCAAGCAGGCGTCGAGAGATGACCACATGTGCAGACAATGGTGTGTGGAAAGGTGGCCGATTCGCACATGCAATCAGCACTGGAATCGTCGGTCCTTGCATCCTTGGGCCCACAGCACCTTTCACGTCACCTTGCTGGTCGCCTAGGATCTCTACCTTGTTGAAGAGATGCAAGATAGTACACCATAGAGTGCGATCAGCAGCATACGGATCACCGAAAGCACGCCGCAAGAGGGAAGGCTCGAGGCCCATGTAGAACCCGACGTGTCTCCAGAGCCCGATGAAGTCTTTGCGCTCTTGGGCAGTGGGCGTTGCACCGATTCTTTGCAGCATGGCCAGAGGAGCTGTTGAGAACGCACACAGCGTACCAAGCATGTCCTCTTGATTGATCGGGACGCCGTTCTTCTCGACGTCGTACACATTTTCGCTGGTATTCGAGTCGTCGTTGCGTCGCTTTTCAGCGAGTTTGAGCACGCGGCGTCGGACGTTGGTGTGCAGGAGGCGAACGCGCACTGCGGATTGCCAGCCCTCCCCACCTCGTTCCGGCGGCGAGAGTGCAGCCTCGTCCACGTTTGCTGATGTTGCGGAAGATGTTGGTGCAGGCATGTTCGCAGAGGGAGGATGAAGACTGTCCGCGTTCTCCACGACATCTAGCACAAACTGGGTCGTCTCGAGCAGGCGACTCCACGTTCGATCTGCTCGTGCTTTGTCGACGTGAAACATCTGCTGGAGATCCTTGACGGTAGGGAGCAGGGATGCGGTAGATGGCTTTGTACCCTTGGCACGAGAGGCCGCAGCCGTGGGAACAAGATAGGCAGTCTGCTTGAGCACCTCTGTGATCCTTGGCGAGGAAAAGCCACCAGCGAGACTGAAGTGAAGTAGGACAGTGAGCATGGGTCCTGCATAACGATAGAAAACGTCCTGGCCTCTTCGAATCACTTGAGCTTCGGTCTCAAGCTCTTCCGAGCTATTTTGAGCATCGATCGAATCGTCATTAGATGGCAACCAGATCGGTACGGTGGAACTCGGTTCTGTTTGCTTTGTGGATGGGTGCTGTGGCCATAGCTCGAGACTGCTTGCTGCTTGTGCTCCGTAGCGTGCACGATACCAGTCCAAACCAAGAGCACCTGCACCTGGCGGTGGCCTCCGATCAACTGCCTTCCAGAAGGTTTTGCATGCATCAGGCTCTGCACGTGACGAGGCGTCGGTGCATGCCTGGTCATAGATGTTACGCAGTATATCGGTCGACCGCGTGGATGACGGCGAGTCAACTCGATCCAGTGCATTGTCGGCGATCGGATCGCCAACGCGACGTAACCGTTCGAGCTTGCTCGGATGAAGGCATTGTTGGTCCCACTCGGCGATTCGATCCCACGCTTGAATCATGTCGCCATCCTTGACAGCGTCAGGATCATGCCAATTGATCTCCTTTTCATGCCTCAAACCCCCTTTCCTGAGGACACGCCATCTAAGCGTAGTTGCGGCCAGAAGGCTAGACCAAAGCGAATTAGAGGCAGGAAGCGGCCTTTCCTCGCCAGAGAAAAGATAGTCGATGGGAGCCAATTGAAATGGACGGTGCACGAATGTCACATAGACCTGACAGACTGCTTCGACAGCAAGGAATCTTGCTGTTGGTACCAGCAAGATGAGCAGAGTGATGGGGGCGGACCAGAGGAGAGCAGGCTCGGTCATCGCTGAGAGAGCACTGCTAGCCAGTCCTCGCAAAATTTGAGTGAGGTCGATGCCTGACATGATGAACATCTGCCAGCTTAGAGGTGCATGCGGAGAATATGGATGACTGGAAAAGCCTCGTCGACGTCGTCTGAGCGACTTAAATGGCGTAGGATGGCCAAGGGCTACGACCGTGACCGGACGCGTTCATCAGCAGCGAGCCCTCTCCCACACTTCTCGTCGGTGTCTTGAATGACAAGGGGGCTCAATCGACAAAAACATTCGCTTAGCGTAATGCTGATGGCGAAACGAGAAGCGGAGAACGGAAAAAAGGCTCGCATAAGAAGAAAAGAACTATGCAAAGTCTGACAAAATAGTAGCGGCTATGACGCTTCCACGCAGCTTTATGGCAAGGAACGCTTCCTCACCGTAGTCTGCGTTTCATTGATGTGATAGGAGATGTGGTCTTTGACGATGACTCGGAGTCCGAGATAAGTGGACAACAACGACAAGAATTGAACGGCAGGACCTCGGCCAGGCGTAGAAGCTTGTTGTTCAGGCCAATGATCTTGTCTGCACTCTTCTGCTCGTATGCATCCATGGCGGCTTTGGCAACGTCTGAAGACTTGTGAATGCCGACATAGTCGTGTGTGCCAAGTCTTTCACCGCCGCCTTGACCGTCGAGATTTGTCGGTCTTGTATATACAATTTCGGGTTTGTTTCGTGCGATTGAGTTCCAGGCGGGACTCGAATAAATCCATCATTGTGGAGTGAAAGTGAGGGAGAGAGTCTCAGGGTCCAAAGTAACTCTCACACCCCGATTGTGCGCGTCCTGTGCTGTTGCAGATCTTTGGCTGAGTTCAACACTTGTTCTTCCGACTCCTCCTTACCTGCCAAACACATCATCGCATCCTCTCCCCGCCATCCTCGCTGGGCCCGTCAGGTCAAAGGATTCTGCAATGCCGGTAGAAGTACCACCGCACGAGGCTACCGCCTTGGTAAGAACACGCTCATAGTCATTCCCATCATAGTCTCGGGCTGACTCAGGGTTCCGGCCTTTCTGCACGCTTCCAACGTTGTCTCGTCAGACACTCTTCGCTAGCGTTTCCGATGTGACAGGTCTCGCTAATCTCCTCAAATCTGTCGCAATCCAGACCGTAAGTATCGATCTGGCTCGGCAGCTTCTTTCGTTCGATATGCCTCGCCAAGCTTTGCATGGACTGACCTCCCTTCTCCCGTCATCACGGATCTGTCTCCTTGTATATGCGCGGTTAATGGCAATTGTCTCAACTCGCTAGCATGCTGTTATCATTGCGTCAAGCTCAGGGCTGGAAATCGTGACCGAACTCAATCGAACCTTGCAAGCCCATGCCTATCTCTATTCTCACATGTTCGACTCTTACACCTTCAGCAAGCCCACTTCTAGCGTTCAGAACGGCAACTCATCACGCCCCAGGACAAAGCGCCCGCAAAGTAGAAAGCCTCCCAGAACATCAAGAGATCAAGATGAAATTGCTGATGCGCAATCGCAAGCTGACTCGGACAATCAACAGGATGAGCGAACGCCAAATGCCTCTCCAACTCCAGAAACAGCTCGAAACTGCTCACAACGTGCAGCAGGCCTAGATGAATACGGCCACCATGGTGACGCAAACGACGACGAGCCAGCTAGCGTCTCCTTCGAGGTTAATCTACAGACTTGGATCTCTTGTCTCAACATCTTTGGCGGCGTAGGACCTTCGCGACCCCACGGCACCGGGTCAGGTCACTCCAATCTGCGCAACGACGCAGCAGGTGTTGGAAGTAGCGCTTCTCACCGAGGCCGAGCTTATGGCCGAATACGCGACGGCACAGTCGAACCCTACGGTGGCGGAGACAGGGGTGGATCAGTCGAACGAGGCTTCGACCGAAATCACTTTTCATCTACACCCAAGGCTACTCGCATGAAACTCAGCTATCAAGGTCACGGTCATCCACTCGTCTTAGAGCTCGAGCAAGAAGCCAACGTAGTAACGCGTTGCTCCATATCCACGTACGAGCCGAGCTTCTTGACTGACATGATCTTTGACCCGCGCAGTATGGTCGCACAAGTCATCGTCGGATCTGATCTCATGCAGTCAGCCTTCTCCGAGATCGATGCCAGCTGCAAAAAGCTCTCGATTCTCATGACTTCGCCGCACTCTTCGTCAACTAATGACGAAGATGCTGACTTCAGCAATTCTCTTAGATCCATACATGGCTCGAACAGGCCAAAGTCGGCGAGCATGCTCAGGTTCAAGGCCATCTCGGACACAGGCTCCTCTGAGATGGACTTCCCGGCCAGTCTCTCTTCTGCCGATCCTACTGGCGTTATCGAAAAGTTCATAGCCCTTCCTGGAAGTACTGAGCAGTGGTACGACTTTACTCTACTCTCAAGGACCATGACAGTCCTCCGATCTTCGATCAAGACTTCCCTGCGAATGGATGAGGCCGGCCTCATTAGCTTTCAGTTCATGATGCCAAAGTATCGACGCACTGCGGTTCAAGCGGCCGCATTCGCCGCACCCGGCCCAGCCGCGGGTCAGGCGGCGCTCGAAGAAGAACAAGATGCTTTCTGCGAGTTTCTCGTAAGTACTCGAGCATGTGATAACACGACTATTGCGTTGACTTCTCCTTACATTATCCGCCGCACTGACCCTTGTCTTTTGCCTGAACTCTTTTTTGACTTCTATTGCTCCGACCTTGTCCTTCTACTGACCACGTCTTGCCTTTGTCGCTTCTTCGATTCGTCCAAATTTCAACAACGCGAACGTTGGCTCCTATTATTCCGCGGGTTTGGTTTCGGAATTCGGCACAATTGATCTGTTGATTTGCTCGACATTCGGAATCTTGCATCTAACCTTCGTTATTTGGTCCACAGTGTTGTCCACTCGACACGAGCACCTTGATTGTATGAATACAAATAGCCTTCATGGCCGAGCCGCAGCCATCACCACTTGGTTACCTGTGCCAGCAGTCTGTATGTCACGGCCTCCTAGAATCGATTTCACCTCTGGGCTTTGGTCGCTCCTCGTGTGAGATTCGTCAACATTCCTGCCCACTTTGCCACACGGAAGAGTCGATCCTCCTCGAACGCATTAGCAAAGCGAAACAGTTCGGCAGCCTGCATTTGTGCCGTTTTAGGGTTGTAGGTGAGCGAGAGCACCATGACCCCGAGGGTGAGAATGACGCGAGTCTTCTTCCGTGTGCTTCATTCCCGTGCATTCTCCACTGGTGGTATAGTTGATGGCGGACCCATCCTGGCTGCTGCTAAGCCGGCTGCGTCGAAAGATCAGAAGGACTTGTGTTGGCACTGCAGCGTGCCTCAAGACGATCCATTGAAGGAATTGTTGATCTTTGTCACATCCATGGCAGCCGGTGGACAAGTTGCAGGCCAGCTCTGACCTTTATCGCAAAGTCAGGGCAAAGGCGTAGACAGTGTAATCGCATTATCATGCAAGTAAAGAATGACCGATTGATGGTTTGTGTTTTCAAAGGGCTTGTGCCTCCGCAAATGACTTCCTGCGGACATAGAACCTTGTGAGCACCGCATCCCGTCTGATCTGAAAAGTTACGCAAGGTGTCGCTCAATTAACACTGGGGTGTGGGAAACTGCAACAATCCTAGGTGCTGCTGTGCTTTTCTCGTCCTTTCTTCCCCCTGCTCCTCTTTTCGACTTGCGAACGTATCAAGCTTGAACGTGGCACAATACCCATCAAGTGTCGTGATGCGCTCAAAGATAACAGTTCCTCCAGTCCCCGCCTGCTTGAGCAAAGCTTTGGCTGGTGACAAAGTCGCTCAGCTTGCAAAGCCAGGCAGAGGCATGCTTCCTTCCCTGAGCCTGTACGCCGCATTCTTTCAAACCAGAAAGTGGAAGAACAGCATCATTGAGGAGTATGCGCACGTACTTCTGCGGCTTACCCCTGCAGGTCAGTCGCTCGACGACCATACGGCCTCCCATGGGCACAATGTGAGCTGTGTTCCATAGTCTGTCCTTGCTGGGATATTTGGTAGGGTCGAGCTTGCGCCCGTCTTTGAGCAGACCCATCACGGCAACTGCAGAAGCCAACTGGGTGTCATGCGTAAAGTCGAGGTAGACAGGAAGGCCAAGTGGGAATGTGTTTTTGTCAGCATCGAGCGTCGTATTGGTCGAAGTTCGATCTGTGACAGGCGAATCAGTCAATCGAGCCAGAAGCTCGTTGACCCAGCCGACGCCCCAGGCACGACCGAATGGCCCGCCGTATCCGGCATTTTCAAACTGTTGAAGATCCTGTCCGTACGAATACAACTCCCATTCATGCAGGTTGAAGATGGCACAAAAGGGCGAAAGGTGACTGAGATAGGCAGACTGGAAGGGACAAGCATTTTGCATCGCTTGCACGTCAGATGTGGTTAGGTTGAGGTTCGGAAGAGCGCGCTGAAGCCTTTGAACGACTTTGGGCAGATAGACGTCGTTCCAAATCGCGAAAGCATCATCCGATGAGGTATCGTTCTGGGAGAATGGACAGGTACCAACGGCAAGGGAATCGTTGTAGGCCTTCGAGCTATCTGGAAGGGTCAAGAGCGGTGCAGCAAGACGGTTGCGCCAGTCTGGCCCCATGAAGCCCTCGGAGAATGTCCAACTGGTCACATTGACACGACTTTGATCTGTGGTCCTCACAAATACTGGTAGAGACTGGTTGACAGGAGTGTTGTACCAGTCCATGTGGCCCAGCAGATACCCGTACATCTTCTTGAAACGATAACCGCTCGCGTGGGCATCTTGTTCCCCGTACGCTGTCAGCAATTCGGAGGGAACTGCCTTGTAGCTATCTTTCAGACGGGATAAAAAGTGAAGCTCGGGATGGCTCTGTCCATCGCCGATTGCGAAATTCCAAGAGGAGTCTTCGGCGTTGCTGGCGTTGACGATGTTAGATATCATGGTCGCGATGCCAGAACCAACGCCTTTTGATGGACCACGGAAGTCGTGTCGCATGAAGAGATTGACCTGGTCAACTTCGCAGCCGGGGAAGACCGCATCAGGGATGTCGTAGCGACCGATGTCACCGTTTGGCACGTAGAACGACCAGGCGCCAAGACTGGTGAGGATACTAGGATCGACTGCCTGTCCTTGTTGCGTTGTTGGCCAAAGTGATGTGCCGTATCCCAACGTACTGGCAAGCGCCAGCAGCGCTGGTTTCCATTGATGCATGTTGAACAATAGACGACCTGACCTGGATTCTTCGATAATGGTTGAGCTCTCGAGCCTTACTCTATGGGTCTTGTAGGATGTGACCTCAGTAAAGGATCAGATCAGCTGTAGCAGTTGAAGAGAGGTCTATATAGATGTGCACACGTTCGCTTCAGAAAAGGGTATTGACACAAGCAGATAGCAGAGACAGCTTGAACACCAGGCCGCGGCAGGAGACAGGTATGGACCGGTGGCCCGACGAGAAGAGGCTCTAATTAACCCTTCGCGGCACGAGCCGAAGGTTTGCAAGACATCCACCGGTATTAATGGCACGACTACTCGCAGGAGCCGAGGTTGGGATGAAAGAAACAAGATCGACACCTTCTGTCTCGGCCAATTTGTTTAGCACCGGCTTGTACGACCACATGACGATTCACGCCCAAGCGGCGGCAACCTGGTCTCTTCGCTTCTGTTCAAGTCTACCCTGTGACTTGAGCAAGATTTGATAACGTGCGCACCAGTGTGCATGTCGGAGAGCTTCTGATTGCCCCGCCCTGCATAGTATTTTGTCGAGGTTCCCCTGTCGTCCTCCTTGCCAAAACGCGAGCAAGAAACCGCAAAGTTGAGAAGCCTGTCAAGGTTGGCCGTCCCGTCTGGACTCAATCGCACGAGAGACTAAAAACGACTAAAATAATGTGCAGATAAACTGGGTGGATTGCAGGCAAAGACCCGTGAGGTCCTCGAAGCTCGACAAGGAGGCTCCCAGCCGGCCGTAAGAGGGGCACAGGGAGGGCAAAGAATCGACTAACCAGGTTATGGTGTACCTGGCTTTGGAGAAGGCGATGGTAGTGAAGAGAGGAGCAAAGAGCGGACCGGTGTTGTGAAGAGCGGAGCGGAGAAAGAGCAATGCGATGGCTGAGTCCAGTCCAGACATGGTTCACCTTTAGTTGAAGCATGTGATACCTTGGTGATAGATGCATGCAAATGCAAACTGTGCCGAGCCCACACAATAATCACCAACATTGCTCACTTGGATTAAGTGTGTTGCCTGGGCCGACCACCAAAGCTAAAGATGCCAGTCACCAGGCAGCTGGTGTTTTCCTCCCAAATTTCACACTCCTTATCCATGATGTCACCTCATTGGCCCCTAGCATAACACACACACATAAGGAGGATTGAGACATATATAAGCACCTGATTCAACATGTACTTAGAATAGCATTACTCATCGCAATCGACACTTGTGATCACTGACTTTGACGCACCTCCGATTGATCTCGACGACGCTCTTCAACTCCTTTTGGATGAAATCACGTGATGCACAAATCAAGTCGGCTGGTGATCGCCGCCGGTCTCTCTGTCTGCTCAGGCAAAGCTCATTCTAGGACATCTTTCAGTCTGGTCAACATTCATGAAGGGCACGCCAACCTCTGTTCCCCATATCATCCATTTTGTCCTGACCATTGCTAACACGATGCTTGAGAGAGATGAAGGTGACAATCAAGCAGTGATATAAGTAAAATTGACCGAGATAGGCGCGTGATCAGATAGAGGCTTGCCCGAACTATCGACGAACTCTTCAGCCAGGTACTGCCAGTCGCTAGGTCGCAATGTGACGCTTTTGCCATTCCTGTAGAACACTTTATCCACCACTTCGCAGTTGGTCGTTGTCGGAATGGGGTCAGCACATAACAGAGCAGGGTCTGTGGAAGCAGGAGCTTTACCGTCCCTTACCAGTTCGACCCAAGTATCGATCAGCTTGGTCTGAGAGAGAAACTGTGATAGATTGTCTAGAGGACGTGTATAACGGCTGTTGGTATCGCCCATTACGATCACTGCTCTTGCGGCTGGGTCCGATCGGTCGGCGATGGCTTTGGCGAGCTGATCGAAGTTGGATTTGCGAGCACTGGAATCGCCGCTGTGGTCGCCGGCATCCATGTGCAGATTGTACACATCCACCTCGCCTCCTGACGGCAATTCCAGTGTGACGGCAGTATAGCCCTTGGGTGTGAGGCAGTCGCCTTGGCTGAGGTCACATTTGCTCCACTTGACACGGAGAAGGTCCCTAAAGGGGATTGTGCTCAAGGTGTTGAGCCCAGAACCGAAGGGAACGCCGCCGGAGGTGGGGTGCGGTAGGGATGATCGTCGTGGTCGTAGATGTAGGCGTGATAGTTGAAGTCCTAGAAACACGAGAAATGTGGTCTCTGTGTCAGCTGGGAGAAGACACTCTTGATGACACTGCTTCTGCTTGCTGAAACTTACTTCTTGCACATTGATCAAGTCGAAGTTGTATTGTGCGAACTTCTTGCCAATGGTGATCGAATTCTCCTTTTTGTCTCCATCTCCGTTGTTGTTGAAGATAGCAGGAAGGCCTGCGACATTCATAGTGACCGCCTTCAAGCTCCCCGTTGATGTTGAAGCGGACGACACCAGGGCGACTAGCTTCAAGATTGAAGCCAGCAAGGCAAAGGGGCGGGTACGCATGATAGGGTGAGGAAGGCCTGAGAAGGGAGCAAAGTGCTTGAATTGGGGACTGTCTTCGATCCAGGAATACACTGCTCCATATATGAGTGTCTAGCCCCACTCTCGAAAGTGTTCGACTCGAGGAAAGATCAGACTGAGTCTCTACCCCGGAAGGCGCAAAAGAGCGTCTGTTAGCGAGGTGGACTCGTGCTGGGAAAAGAGCATGCAGCTCGAGGGCGTCGCTCACCGGAGCTTTCCTGTAAGCGAGTAAGGCCATCGTGGTCTCTCCAGCTCTTCGACGCTCCTACCTTTTGGCGCAAGACCTCGCCAGTTCTGCAGGAGCCGAGACCCCCTTTTCTTTTCCTCTTCAGGCAGTGATCTGCTACTGTGCGGAGCTCCCAAGCACACGGCCTTGTTCCTACATTGAGCTCTGAATTTTGCAAGGCATATCAGGTTCAACGATCGCCAAACACCCTTTTAGCCAAGAGCAGACTTGCTGCACCTTCCCATTCTTGCCGAGCAGCACAGCTTTCTCTTGCGTGTTCCTTTGGCTTTGGCTCTGGTTCATGCCGTCGCTTAGTGCTGAGGACGGTCAACTCCTGCGCCGACGCAGAGCTGATCAGAGTTGCTGAATTCTGTTCGACATTCCGCAAAGGGCTGGTGGTGCTTCTGAATGTAGATCCTTTGCTCCAGCTCCAGTTGAAAGTAGAAACACCCCTCCGTTAGGCCCACAATGTGGCTCCCTTCGATATATATATACTCTAACACCGCCACTGACACTCGTCAAGTTGTCTCAGTTGAGTCGACTATCTTTTCCTGCATAACTCCAACAGTGGCTAACCCCCTTTCATAACCGTTGTTATGTCAACGCACAGCTTTCTGTCTTATCCGTAGTTTTCAATTGTATGCACCTCGTCCCCTTCCCCTGGCCGCTCGAGCCTCATACATGCAGGACCCTGTCGACAATGAAACGATGCTCCCACCCGTTGTCCAATTCTGCTCTTCCATCGAGCTTGTACATACATGCCATTGTTGATGTGAGCCTCTTCCCTTTTCCAAGCTCCGGCCTACTTGCATCAAGACGCATACTGTTGCTAGGCGTGCGCACACATGTAAGCTTTACAGCTTCGCTCCTCTCGTTTGATGCCGACTTTTTATCCTTCTCATGCTTGTTCGGTCGATAGCTGTCTCGACTCTTGCATGGCCTTCTTCCGGATCGTCTTGCCAATCTTGCTTTCCTCCACCATCCTCATACCCTCTCATCCAAGTCCATGCTTCATCAGCATCCCCAGAAGCTTCCTCTGCTTCCGTTGCAGGCAGAGATTCATGATATCGCTGGGCTCGAGCTTCTCGATGCGCATCTGTCAACAAACAAGCATGCATGGAGCACGCCACCATGGGCACGTCGTCTAGGGTCTCTCGCCGACGAATCATCTTCTGGGCTGGTCCCTTTGCTTGTCGGCTTGCCTATCCTTTGCTCGATCGCAGCTCACTTCTACTTTCAGATGTTCTCGACACTGCACATCTATCTTGCTCTCGTCTGGATCGGTCTTCCTACAGCAACCACCTCCATGCTGATCTCTCTTGCCTCTCGACGTCACAGCAAAAGTGACAGAGCAAGACAGCACATTAAAGCAACGGTACTGCTAGCTCTTCTTGGCACCGTCGCTTGGAGAACTTTCACAACCAGTTCCCGACGTGGCCTCTCGATTCCCGCATTACTACCGCTTCCCAATAATCGGACTGTCTTCGTCGCCATCAACCTCTACAATTCGGAGCACCTCTTTCCTGCCTTCTCAAACTCACTTCTCCAACTTGCTCATCAACTTGGTGAGGACAATGTCTTCTTCTCTATCTATGAAAGCAACTCCGAGGATCACACAAAACAGCATCTCTCGCAGCTCCAACACAGCTTCCATCAACGGGGCATTCAGAATCGCGTTCGCATGCTGGACAATACTCGCAGACAAGATCTCGAACGCATTCATCGCCTCGCCATCATCAGAAATGAGGCTCTTAGTCCGATAAGTGACGGCATCTACGGTCTCCACAACCGTACTTTTTCCAAGCTCGTTTGGCTGAACGACATCTTCTTCCGTCCTGGTAAGCGTCACGAACGCCTTCCTTCTAGATATGCCCACCATGTCAATATAGCGCTAACATAGCATTCACGGTTGCATTATGCCACAGAATCGGTATTGGAGCTCCTGTCCACCAACGAAGGGCGGTTCGATCAAGTCTGCGCTCTCGACTACCTGCCTCTCGGCTTCTATGATACGTAAGTGTAGCTCAACACCTCATTGCGACGGTCTTCAATGGCTCGCTGACCCTTACGTGAAATGCTGCGCAACCGCCTCCTGTCATTGGTCATGTCCACCATCAGCTGGGTCATGCGAGATCTAGACGGTTTTCGACCCACTCCATTGTGGCCTTACTTCAAGCGCGAACAAGATGTTGCCAGCTTGCGCAGAGGCGAGCCCATTCTCGTGAACAGCTGCTGGAACGGTATCACGATCTTCGACGCAAAGTGGTTCCTTCCGACTCTCCAGACAGATGCCAACACTACGCCAATACCTGGTCCAGATGGCGGTCCCCTCCGTTTTCGAACGCATCCCGAATGCCTCGTCTCCGAGTGTCTTCTTCCGAGCTACGACATTCACATCCGCAGCAAAGAGCGGCCCCTCATCTTTGTCAATCCAAGAGCCGTAGCCAGTGAGTTGCTTGCATATTGCTCTTGTTTCCCTCCTCGTTCCGCTGGTCTCTGTTGGGCTGAAGTACTCACGGCCTCCTACCTCTGTTCGCAAACTTGAAGCTTACCAATACCGGGACTACCTCATGTACGACGTGATCATGCGATCGAACATCGTCAACCTCTGGAGTCGCATCTGGCAGGACCTGATCAGCCATTCTCTCTTCGGCTTCTTCGCAGAAATGGGTCGCAAAGCGGATGACTGTGCAGACGCTCTCCGAGGCGGGTGGAAAGCTGCGTAGGAATTGTGCATCCGTTCATCTCTTCCTCGATTGCCCAAGGGTCCTTCCGCCACTCCTGGCTCATTGGCGGCGCACCTTATCATTTGGCTCTGAACAGCCGCTGCTCTCTCATCGTATTCTCTTTGGCACAGTTGCATCTCATCCCATATACCCCTCCACTGCATACTCATACAGAACCGTCAATAGACTTTGATTCGACGCTGAAGAACCCACCGCGAGACTAGACCGTCCCGTTTCACTCGAAATTGGCCTGCAGTACCGAGAGATCATCGCATACTTGGCATCTCTTACACAATCATCTACTATCCTGACTATGTCTGCTGATTGCGTTGACATCCTTCGCTGAGCGTCTCATTCATACTTTCAAGGGCGGGGCAAAGGCCAAGATCACGGAGGTGACTCTTTACCCAAATTGTTCACAGCTGCAACCCGAAATGTCGCAGGTTAAGGATGCCGAAGGTAACGATCCAATATGATGACGAAAGCTGACATAAGCCGATGCGGAAGAGTTCAGACAAGGCCAACCTAATCGGAGATCTGGCAGTGCCGATCTGACCAGAGGTCGGGTATAACACAGCCCCGCTCGTTGTCAATCTAGATCATTAAGTAGGTTACTCCCACATTCGGCATGTGCCACATAGATGTATATATATCAAGCTGAGAGCACTAGGCTCTCACCACGTTCGTTCAGTCAATCGAGTATATATGTTTCTGCCCTAAAACAGTAGTGACATCGTACTCAGACTCTCCCCGATCGCCAGTTATCGGGACCAAACTTCTTCACACTTTATCATTGCAAAGAACAAAAACGGCAAAGAGGAACGACAGAAGTCTAAATGAGGACTTCCTTCGTGGCGTAGAGAACCCACACTATGCATCAATGCTACATTTCTTCTTGACTCGGACTTTTATGAAAAGACATCAACGAGTGAAAGAGGTCGAACAGCAAAGCAAGCTTCGCCTCCAAGGTGTCTGCCAGTCGATAATGAATGCACAGTCAGGATAGTTACTCCTAACAATGTCGATGCGGTAAGCTTTTCTGATGTTGCCTTAAATCACACGTTGAATCTCCTAGGGCAACACATCCACATTGTACTGGTGGAATGAAGCATTGTTTGCTGGCATATTCTCTTTGTCGATAGCTTTAGCACTTTGCCCCACAGCACTTTCGTACCTTCGTGTGTTGGTGTCTAAATGTACCGTACCGACTCAAATTCGCACCTGCACCAGAACAATCGGTGTCACGGACCACGACGCAATGTTGCTGAAGTTTGATCTCAGACAGAGGGAAAATGAAGGCGGCTGACCGAGATGCGCAACACAACGTAAAGAAGTGAGAGAGCTATCGCCACACGTGGCCATGTAACAGCATTCTGGAAGGAGGGCTCAGAAGGTATAAGAAGACCCGCGTAACCCTGTCTCATTCGGGTCTCTCCCTCATCGACCTCTCCTTGCCACTTCGTCCTCTCGAGTAATGCTGGCAATGCGTCAAACCTTTCAGCAATGGATGTTGCTGCTCTCAGCACTCGTCCTATTGCTTCTCCCAGCCCTACTTTGCTATGCAGCGCCGATGGACTCTGGTGCTTCTTCTAGCTCTGGAGCTCCACCTAAAACCAGGGATTATTTTTATTACACCACCCAGATCAGTTTCGATCCAAACAGACTACCCCTGACAGGCAGTGACTTGCATCGGCAATTCGGCACTGAAATACATTATAATGGCATACCGGTGCTTTATACAAATAGTGTTCCTACGGACAAAGTGCATGACACTATGAGCACCTACAGGGAGGCCTGGCTTGTTGGCCGCCCTAATAAAGGAGATGATTACAGTTTTATGAAGATATTTGGCCCTAACCCTAAAACCCCAATGTATACGTTGACCGGAAAAATGAAGTTCATATGCATCTCACCGACGTGCGAAAATTCGGGAAGGGTTAGGGGTTAGGGTTAGGGTTAGGGTTAGGGTTAGGGTTAGGGTTAGGGTTAGGGTTAGGGTTAGGGTTAGGGTTAGGGTTAGGGTTAGGGTTAGGGTTAGGGTTAGGGTTAGGGTTAGGGTTAGGGTTAGGGTTAGGGTTAGGGTTAGGGTTAGGGTTAGGGTTAGG